>VUQS01075009.1:36735-74665 GCA_015108495.1 Heterochromis multidens
TCAAAAGTATTTTAAAGCGGAGCTGTCTAGCATTATTTTGTTTTTCTTTTTTACTGGTATCTTGTGTGTCCCTTTACACAGGGCCACTGAAATGTTGCACTTTTGATATTTACTGATTTGAGTATTTACCAAAGTGCATCTTTGCATATGTGCCTTGATTAAAAATGTCTCCACGAGGTGATGTATATCTATATATCTATATTTCTTTTCTCCATTAGATTTAGCTTTGTTACAACATGAGTAACCTTGGGATTAATGGGAGGTGTTACCTTTCACTGTGCGTGAAGCCTGATACAGCGGAGAACTTGGTGATCTTAGAAATATCATGATCCCAACTATCCACAGGCTGCACATGTGCCTCTAAGCAGGGAATCGAGCTTCTGAGAAATCGCTGCTGGAACTTTTATGTAATAGATAAAGACTTTATTTTGTGTAGGCCAGCATTGTGTTCTTAAGTTATTCAGAGATTGTCTCCTTGCAAGTTTTCCAAGAAAACCACTTGCATGAGGCAACAGAGTTAATGGGCGAGGGGGAGGGGCGATTGCTCAGATTTTTCATTATTTTCAAGAGTCCCTTTTTTCAAATGTACGGTACTTTAAATTAGAATTGAATTAGTTTAGAAACAGCTGAAATAAAGAATGTATGAAAACATTTTATTTATCGTCACCAGGTGTAGGCAGTCTATGTACTCCAAAAGAAACTGTTTAGCTTTTTCAAAGAATTTGGACTGTATTGTTAAGAGATTGTAAGTCACTGGCTGGTGTCATTGTCCTCCGATGCAGTGAACTCAGTTAAAGAAATGGCTGCTTTCTCCCAATTGTAGCGCTGTCCAATGGGAGGTCTTTTCTGGTGGAGGTAGCAGTACTGGACACCACGATGTTTTGAGTATATTATAATGTGCAATATTACAGATAACACAGCTGAATATATGTCTGATGGAGGACTTCTCATTTGAAAGCAGTGTGTATATCACAATACTGTACGTGACTCATGCTTTCTGTTTGATACGAAGTAAATACACTGTAATTTCTTTTGACAAGACCTTTTAATGTATTTTCTCTGACACTAGACACTTTTCATCATCAAGTTTACTTTGAAATACATAAATTAAAACAAGTCCTTTTATTTAACTGTAATTGGATTTGATGTATATGTTGGAAACACTACATCCACGGTGGTGGTCCTGAAAAGTGTTTTCTGTATTGTCTGCCATGTGAACACAGACCACTGAGGTCAGGTCTTTGCATTCATTTTTCCCCGACGCGTCTTTTTCTAGACGAGAGCAGTCTTTTACCGTGACGGTGCACCAACTTGTATGAATGTTCGTTAATTCTTTGAAGAGTACGACGCTAATAATGTGCGTAATTGAAAACGTAATCTTCCAAAAAAAAAAAAAAGACCACTGTGAAAGATGGAGGGCTGAGATTACAGTATGAAGTTATTGTGGTGATCTGCATCGTCTTTGCCTTCTACAGACATGAGAAGCCTAAAATTAAAGGAGCGGGCAGATTAATTATTCTGCGCTCACAGCCGTCATCGCTGAGCGAGATCTCTTAAGTATTTTGTCCATAATTTATTCAATCTGTCATATCTCCTGAATTATGCAGATTCTAAACACTTCTGCACTAACAGAGGCTTCCATGACATTCTCTGTACATGTATAAATATTTTAGACACTCTATTTTTAAACCTTTTTTTAAGCTTTATTTACACTGCAGTTTCTATTTTATTATATTGTGACAGAATCAAGCATCTGCTTTATCTTTTGTGCTTTCAATAAAAAAAAAAAAAGTTAAAAAATCACATTTCACTTTTGAATCAAGCAAATGATTTAAAATAAAACAAGTTTTTAATTTCCATTGATGGTTGGACCTGTTGGTTTACAATGTTTAATGCACATGGGTACTTGTCAAACCAAAGCAATACATTTCCATTCAAGTTCATCACATCTAATTGTGTGCTGTAATTACCAATAAGCTGTGAATTGTAATTTTTAAATAAAGAATATTTAAATATAACATTTTCTCCTTGTATTGTCTGTATTGGTGTGAGATAACATTGTTTGTACTGCAGGTACAAAATCCATTTTGTCCTTTAGGTGTCAGCAGAAGAACATGTTTGCCGTCTGCAGCGCAGGTCCCAGACCAGTATTGCCTGCTGGCTGCTCTAAGCAGAGGATAGTTGCTCGTCGACATGTAGAAATTGCATTTCTAATACAAATGAGATGGTTTTAATCTCATAGAAATAAGCAGTTTTTTTTCTCAGCAACATTCCTGCCCATGTTAGACCTTGGGTATTCCTGATGTCTGGGTTGGGTAAAAACAGGGAAAACGTCGCAACCTTAATTACAGCTTTAGTTATTTCAAGGGTCTATATGTACTGCCCTGAGGCATGCTGTAAAACCGCATAACTACAGAGCAGCTGTGAGTTAATTGTAAGCCATTATTTTGTACTTTATTTTATGTTCAATCCCAGGACTTTCTCCTCTCATGTGAGGACAAGGTTGTTTCAAGTCCTCCAGAAAGTAGTAAAAAAATAAAATAAAATTACCCCCCACAAAAAAATGGATTCACCTGGAGGGTATTTTAACAAGCAGAATGACACATTTTGCATTTTTGTTCTACCTTTAGCAATGATCGGAGTTGTCCTGCATTGTCTCCCAAGAACTACCCTTCAAGATGTCTTCATGCAACCTTAAAGGTCATTAAAAAAAATGTGTCTTAGAGTCTAAGATACATTTCAACTGTGTGGTTTAGAGGGGGGAAAAAAACAGACTGCATACAGTGAAATGGGATTTAAGAGGCACTGGTTTTTATCTAAACTTTAATAGTCATTGTATTTACCATATTTAACATTTATAAAATGTGTTCTAACAGAAGAAATAATCACAAGATCACACTTATATACAAAATGTAAGCGTTCCTTGTTACTGCAGGGATAGTCCATTTCCATTTCTGTCAGATATAGGATGAAATTTCTCCTTTTGAATTCCTGACAGCTGCTTGCATCACCCTGCACTTATATTTTTCTCTGAGGCCTCTGCTGGAGAAAAAAAAAAAAAAATCAGCAGGAAAATGGCAGATATTCAAGACCTAACATCTGTGGCTAGTGAGATTACATTAATTTTTATGGGTAATGTAATAAGCAAATACAGGCTGATTGGTAGTTTAGCTTTTAAAAACATAGGTAGGTCCCAGGAACTGTTCAAGAAGGGAGCTCAGAGTAGGAATCCCAGGAATGTGAGCTACATGTTTTCAAGAAGGGAAGTTGTCCCGTCTGCTACAGCACAGACCTGCTGCCCACTGTGCAGTCCTGTGGCACCTCACACAGGCTGCTGCTGTAAAGTTATCTCTGTTTTTAAATGAATGCAGTGAACCTAAACACACCATCTTCAGGATTAAAAAAGCCTTTCCACGTCCACTCCAGGCTTTCCCATTTAAACAAAACTCTACAGTGATAAAGCAGCCCTGTATTCATCTCAACACACCAACCCCTGTGTGACTTCTCTGAGGATAGCTACAATTATTGATGACAGAGGAGAAGATTGTTATGCATAGCCTGTACAGGATGCCATCAGAGACTCAGATTGGGAACCTTTTGAAAATGTCAAAGTGACACATGATTATGAATATTAAACAGCCATGTATAGCCCATGATTACTTGAAAGGAGGAGGGGATTTGGCAGATGGAGACTGGAATCTCACTGTGAGCCAAAGTGATGTATGGCAATATTGCGGCAACAGAAAACACCAATCAAATTAGCGAGAAAAATGATGTTGTCATTTGTTAACATGAAATCCTCTATTGTGAAGTATTCATGCATTTCTCAGACAGTGGAGTGTCTGCCACCTTCTCTGCAGGAACACATTTGGTTCACACTCTGCGCCAATGAATAGCGTGATGCCTATTTTGACACATGTAAGTTTAAAATACAGCTTGACAACACATATCTGCAAAAACCTCACTCAAGATAAAAGTGTTTGTCTTGTGATTTAGAACATGTGGTCACCAATGCCACCAGTGTGCACTAGCACATACGCTGAACTTTCTAAAATTTTGTAGAGGTTTGTACGAGTAAAGCATAAAAATCATGTATCAATCCTGAATTATTCTCTATTTTGGGTTTAACAGAATGCAGTTTATTTGCAAAAGAAAATAGATGTGACTGCACCATAAGCAACTTACAGCTAGACTTTACTAGCTACTTGGGTAGCCTCATGTACAGCCCCCCTCTACAGCAGGAACTTAAGCAAAACAACAATCTGATCTCCACCAGTTGTTTTCTGCAAATTCCAGCCTTAAGGGTTTGCTAAAGCCAATGACACACCAATTTTTTTGTTACATGACAAAAAAGTGTGATCAGCATTGTCATGGTCCTGGATCTGTTACCTAGTGTTTTTGTGTTTTGTGATCTTTCAAGTTCTGTTTATTATTAAATATCTTCAGTTTGTTTCTTGAATTTACTTTTCATGTATTATTCCAGAGCTTTTGTGTTATCTCTTTTGTAGGTTGAGTTTATTTGCGTTGTCCTGCATTTTGAGCTCTATTAGTTTTCCTGTCTAGTTTCTGTTCATGGTTATTGTATTCCTCCTTTTAGTTATCCTGTGTTCCCTGTGTTTAGTTAAGTCTCCATTGCTTCCTGTTTTATTTTGCTAGTCTTTTGTCTCGTGTGCTTTGTATTTAGTTTTACATCCCCTGTCTGGTTCTCCCTGATTAGTTTCAGCTGTGTCTCCCAGGTGTCTCCACTCTGCCCCAATCACCCTTCTGTGTGTATTTAAGGCTCAGTCAGTCCTTTGTGAAAGCATCTGTTAACTCTCCCTCATGGTTCCCATCTCCTGTGTTTGGACTACTTTGGATTCCTGTTGCTTTCTGTTGGGTTTTTGCACCACTTGGACTTTTGTTTTAAGCTCCAGTTTGTTAACCTCACCAGTTTGTCTGCAGTCTGCATTTGGTGCCACATTCCTCCACATCATGACAAGCATCTTCCATGTTACTGCTGTGTGTATTTCAAGAAAAATATTGGATGTTTTTGTTCACAATCATACTTGATCTCCTATTTAGCCATTAAAAACAAAACGCAGACAGATGGCCAAAAAAATGAAACAACTGACTATGATGTGATTGACAGCACAGGACCCCATTCTGGTTTTGTTGGTCCCACTAGTTCCCTGAAACAAAAATCCATATCTGCAATACTTCCAAGGTTGTCTATCCCACCTCTGCTACCATAAATAAATTAGTAGTTTAGGTTATATGATGTTGCATACACAGTGCTGCTGTAAGTTCCAATTTCTTATTTGAAAAGGATGGCACAAGAAAGAGCCTCAAACCAAATACATATTTCTAAGTGGCTATGGGAAGTCTGGTAAGTTCCTGCAGTGGAAAAAAGACTAATAGTAAGTTGGCCTTGGATAATAGTGACAAATATGATGAGTTAATCCGTGAATCAATTTTTATTTCCCTTTACTTATTTGTGCTCTTAAAATTTGTGTTGTCCTTGTTCTGCCCTTTTTACATAAACCAGTAAGAATATATCCGGCTCTGCCACAATGTCTGTTTACATTACTGCCACATCTGCATCTCCAGAGGTGGCTTCAGTGGATAAAACCTTACTGCTGCAGTAATACTCTTCCAGCTTTTTGATTGTAATCCTTCCTTTTTTCATGGATCAGCTCAGCTGAGCTGTGTCAGTCTAATGTGCTCAGTCATGTGTGCAAAATGTTAAAGTGCGCATGCAAACACATAAATACACACACACACACACACACACACACATACACTGAATCTAGGGCCCCACTGTAAATAGCTGCTGCACTTATACAGTGGTTTTGAAGGAGATGAGTTGGCAGAAAAAAAAGGAAAAAAATAATTATTTCTCTTATTGCTTATGTCAGCTTTAAGTTAGGATGCTAACCAAGATGAAGAGTGGATGGTGGGCTGAAATGAGTCGAATAGGAGGAATACTTAAAGTACAACCATGTCATAACTGAAAATATAAACCAATCCTCATCCATAAGCAAAGCATGTTTGTGTTGTCTCGGACATCTTAAAGGAAATAATGGAGATAATAGTCACAATGCATTCAGTCCGTTCTTGTTACTTTGACAAACGTATTAATGTCTGGCAGTCTATCATATCTGCAGATTGTAAGTGTACAGTAATTGCTACAATCGTGATCGCTATATTGTCATATAAAAATTGTCTCTAAAATGTATAAATAACTAAAATTAATATTACATAAGATATATATTAACTAAATATAAACAACAACCATCGAAACAGAACCTTTAGAACTTTCTCATTTTTACATTGGACTTTATGTACAGGTACAATGCTACTCTCTAACACCTTAACCACAAACCAGACAAAGTGTATCATGTGGAAAGATGCTGCTAGATCTTCTAAGCCAAGGTCATATATTTCAGCCTAAATAATTCCCTTCATACTTTGGATGGTGAATAAGGTATGCTTACTGAATTATTGTCATCTTGTATACAATATAGAACATATAATAGTATCGCTTTAAATAATTACATAATACATTGTGTAAATGACGTGATATGGTACACTGTGTTCTCCTCGAAATAAGAGAAACAGTTTCAAGAGAGATACATGGAGGGACACAGACAGAAAAAAAAATCTGAGATGCTAGCTGATTAAATAAATCATATATATATATTATTTTTTGGAGTATAAACTGGATCAAGGTGACATGCAGTCCTCCTCTTGTTCCCTCGTAGTGATCATGTACCACAAATTGGTCCTGAAATCACAAAGTGTCTGGAATCACGAAGTGAAGCGGGGCGACTTTGAGTGGGATCCCATCCAGAGAGAGAGAAAGATAGAGCAAAAAAAAGAGAAAAAGCCGTGTCCGATTTGTGCCTACATACTGTACGTACAAGTGGTTTGTTAGCAGCACAAGTTTGGTGTTTGACTTTGGCTGTAGCTTTTCACTGGTGACAGCAAAGGAGTGACGGAAATGCCAAGGGTCTGTTATTGGTCTCAAACAGACAGCTCTTATCTTTTGTTGTCACCAAGACTGGAAACAATGGTTGGCTTTAGCAAGCGAAGTCCTCAAACACCCCATGGTGTCCAGCATGGTGGTGGTGAGGATGAGGATGGGGATGGGGATGAGGGTGAGGGTGAGGGACGTGGTGGTTGGGGAGAATCGTGTTGGCATACGCCCCCTCTGGGTGACTCCGTGTCATGTCATTGGGCTCCTGTTGAAAGCAAAGCAAAGAAGATCAAGTTTAAGATCATGCCTGAAAGATCATGTCATATCATATGTGTCGGTATGTATATTTAATATTCATAATAGTTTCAAAGTCATTTAGATTTAAAGGAAAAGCCCTATTATGCTCATTTCCACCTCCATCATTTTATTGCTTTACCTGAGTAGCTTTGATAGAATCAAAGTTTAAAATCGTCCTTATTTATCTTATACTGGGCCGTGATGCAGCCCTTCAGTTCATCCTCTCTCTGAAACAAGATGTTTTACCTCCTCTCCCTTCAAATCCCACCCTTTCTTTAAGCCAGCTTTCTTCTTATTGGCTGCCCCTCACAAACAAGAGGTTTGAACAGCCAGAGCTGTGTGATGACCATATTACGAATATCCCCTGTCACTGAAATCATAAAGCTCTAAAAGTAGAAAAAAACCCCCCCAACTGTCAGAAACTGAGTGTTAAGAGCAGTCTGAAGTTGAAGGTTATGGCTCACAGGGATTACTGATGCATGATTAACATCAGCATCCCCCAGTGTAACAGTATAAATATTACAGAAAAAGGAAAGGAAAACATAATAGGTCCACTTTAAACCACTTTCAGAGCTGTATGTAAGATAAATGGTGAATCTCTCCATGAGACTAGTGTTGATTAATTTTCTGTAAGTTGTTAATGGATTTTAATGCAGCTGCATTTTTGCTTATATTCATAACCAATCCTGTTTTTACCACTAACCTCAACAGTGAAATATGATATTAGCCAACGTCTGACACTGTTTGTCATGGTTTTGGCATGCAGCATGGACTTAAGACACAGTCACAGTTAGATAAGAAATCCATTGTTCAGAAATGAGCAACTTCCAAATAAAGTTGTGCAAGAACTAATCTGAGCTCTGGGGGAGGATGTGCTTTGTGCAGCGGTTAGGACTAATTAGGAACATTACACTCTTTATTATTTTAGGAGTGGAGAAAAAAAATATTAATTTGCTTCTCCCTTACTCATTCTTTTGTTGTTTTTCTAATGCAGTTACAGTGCTGCAGGGGAAGTTGTACACTCGGCATGAAAACAGTGTAAGCATCATTTGTTACATTGCACCATGTGCCGTACCTTTGCTTTCATTTCCTCTAGACCCACTGTTGCAACAGTGCTGGCCTGCTGCTTGTTCTTCTTCTCCTCTTTCTGCGGCCTCAGCAGACGCTGTAGCCGGTGCTTGATCACCTGGTTTCGCCGAGACCACAGCAGCAAGGAGGGTGAAAGAGAAGAGATGAAGGAGTGAGACAAGACACGCAGCAGTGTGAAGAGTTCATCTGACATGACGTCTGCATTACAATCCCTCTCTCTGATTTTGCTTTATTCATACATGTTTGGCAGTCAGCAGGCAGCTGGGTGTGAAGCTTAAAGGGGATACAGATGAGGCAGGACTTCATTTCATGATCAACGTTAGTAGCATGTCCTCAGCACTGACCTGAGCGGATATTAGTTTCTCCTGCCTGGGAATCAAATAAAACTTCTCACATGCATAATAAGTGATAAGATTCGCACTGCAAGGCCTCTCCTTAAAATTTCAGGTGGTTTTGTCTCAGAAGATCACACTGACATGCTCAGTGGTTACATTTGGAAAAAAAAAGGGATGACAATTAGAGCAAACAATGAAGCACTATGTGTTCTGTAAATAGTGACTGTTGGTTGGTTTCTGAAAACCAGCAGGACAATAGCTGTTAATTATTGCTAATTATACCACAGCTACTGCAGGTCTGGTTTCATATTGTGATTGGATGATAAGTGCGGACTTGCATGCACATTGTACCTCATAGATATAATCCAGTATTTCTAAGACTGTCAGGATGCTGGCTCCGATGAATAAACCCATCTGTCCACCAATGTCACCTGAAAAGAAAGGACTTAAGTAGTGAAGGAGAGGCCCAGCGGACAAAATACCCAATCTGCTCCTATTTGCTGCTAATGATAATGAAAACTAAGCACTGCTGCAATAAAAAAAACCTTTCACTCTGCTCTAGCAAGAATATTTTATATTCACAAAATAGAGGAAATGGCAGACAGAAATCTTACCCAATAAACCTGCAACATCGTATGCCTTCTTTTGCTCAATTGTTTCATAGTTCAGAGCTTCAAAGAAGATATCCAAGACCAGGAAGTTGTCTCTGGAAAAAGAGTGTGAATACCATAGAAAACATAGTGAAATTCACTTGTAGAAAATAACATAATTTAAAAAAAAAAAAAAAATCAAGTCATCTTTATGCTCACTGTTAACTGTCAGGCCTTCAGCGCTTTACACAGATCTAACCAGCGCTTGCGAGATAATGAGGTGTTACAGGGTTTAACTGAGACGAGCTGAACGTGCACCGACAGCATGCTTAGTCACTGCCACGTCCCCGATCTCTTTGGATTTAGAAAGGCTGGTATTATTAAATGTTGTGAGGCATCATATGCTCTTTCGTTTAGCCATGTTTACTTTCTACACATCCCAAACAATTAGGCACTGAGAGGAACTGCATTATTACAGCACTGAATTACTTATAATTTAAATATTAGCAAATGATCGATATAACACACTATGGAACAGTACTAAACATGTTTATCCACAGCTCCATGTTTGATACTCGGACTCTACTAGAGTTGCTCTGCACTGTTCAAAATAATCGTTATATGTGCAGCCCCTCAGTTCATCTACTGTCTGAAACCAGCTGTTTTAGTTGCACTGTCTTAAAGTAAACATTCTTCTGATTGGCTACCCTTCAAAAACAAAAGGTTTGAACACACAGGCAGAGCCGAGTGCCTGGGATGTCCATTTTAAGGATATCCCCTCTTACTGACATCATAAAGACCCTAAAGTAGAAAGAAACTGTGAGTGATTACTTGCAAATACACTGATCTCATTGCTTCCAACTCTAGCCATGTTTAATAAATAGCCACAATTGTAACAATATATACAGTTAAGGAAAAAGAAAGTACACCCTCTTTCAATTCTAAGGTTTTATGTATCAGGCTATTATTAAAATAATCTAGTCCTTACCAGGTCTTAGGTAAATACAACCTCAGATGAACGACAAAACATGGCACATTCAGCCGTGTCATTATTTATTTAACAAAAATTAAGCCAAACTGCAAGGTGCCCAGATCCTGTGGGTTCAAAACAAGCAAAAATCATCACCCCTCCTCCACCGTGTTTGACAGTTGGTATGAGGTGTTTGTGCTGAAATGCTGTTTGGTTTTTGCCAAACATGGTGCTGTGCATTATGACCAAACACATCCGCTGGTTTTGCCTGTACAAAAGACATTGTTCCAGAGGTCTTATGGTTTGTTCAGATGCAGCTTTGCTAAACCTAATCCATGTGCTGCTATGATATACTGTATTTAGAGAGAAGATTCTTTGTCCTGTCAACCCTTCTAATTGTACTGTCATGATCTTTAACATGCTAACTGAGGCCTGTAGCCTTTAGGGTTTTTGCAGTTCTTCTGAGCATCGCACAGTCTGACTTTGGGGTGAATTGCCCACTCGTGGGAAGATTGGCTTGAATATTTTCCATACATGAATAAGCTCTCTCACTGAAGAACGACAGGCTGCAAAATGTTAGAAATGAACTTATACTCTTCCTAAACTGATGGACAGCAACAATTGCTTCATTAAGATTATTGCTGATGTCTTTCCTCTTTGGCATTGTGTTAACACACACCTGAATGCTCCAGACCAGCAAACCTCAAAAACTACCTTTATAGAAGTGGTCCCACTTGCTGATGATCAGTAATTTGATTATCAGCACCTGGCTGCTACATACCCTCTTAATTCCTATGGAAGCATTAAGGGTGTACTTTCTTTTTTACCAATAGGTTATCTTTAGTCTTTAACAGACCATCAGACAGACAGACACCAGAAATACCAGCAACAAACGTAGACTCTTATAATACAATAAATATTTAACATTGTCAGATTAAATAAAAAAAAGAAGATGCATATATACTAGTGCAATGCGATCGGTTTCCTATTACTGTACAAAATATCATTGACTTTTGTTTACATCATGGTTGTAGACCTGTCAGTGATTGCAGTCTGGAGGTCATTGTTTATGACACCTGCACTAAGCACTACATCACTGCTCATAAGTGAGTTTGGTCTGGCTGAAGGGTCCCTGCCATACCTGATGTAGTCCTCTGACTTGTCGTATTTCCTGGAGAGATAGCGAGCCGAGCCCTTGCTGGGGATTTTGACCATGGAGAGCTCTTTACCGTAGCGGGTGAGATTACAGGGTGTCTCGCATGGACAGGTGTCCCCACTGTTCTTCTGTAGCTGTGCTGCAACACAAAATGGCACTGAGAGTGTTTAACAGATACAGACTGGGTCAGTTTCACTTTACCTGAGAAACATACGAACAACACAGAATCAAAAACAACTGCAACACTGATGCCAGGTGGTAATTATCATTATGTACAGCTTTACTCTTACTTCACAAACCATTATTTGATTCATTTGTACAGTTTTGTTTTGCTAAGTAGCCATTTACAGGTTATTATATGCAATAAGACTAAATGCACTTGTGTGCTAATGCAGTATAACATACATGTATGTACCAGCTGATATGGATGAATAGGCTTGTTTTTTTTTTGTGGCTTATTGAGTAGAGCAATACTTTGTGCCACCACTCGGCATCATTTAATCATATTAATTTCATGCCAAGCAAACTCCTCTTTGTTAATATTTCTCCCAGCTGTACAGGCAGTGCTGGAGGCTACATTAAATTAAATTAGTACTTTAACTACAGCATATTTTACAGTAGCTTGTTGGATGCTAAGATTTTCATTGGGAGTGACCAGGAGAGATGGGATTAGAAATGAGTATATCAGAGGGACGGCTCAGGTTGAAAACTTTGGAGACAAAGTTAGAGAGGCAAGGCTGAGATGGTTTGGACATGTGCAGAGGAGGGATAGTGGATATATGGCACAAAGGATGTTGAATGTGGAGATGGAGGAGGAAAAGAAGAAGACCACAGAGAAGTTGTAGACCATCCGAAAGAAGAAGAAAATATTTTGCAGTAGCTTGTTGGTGGTGGGCTTAAATTCATATTTGCATACTGATTCAAAGTTAAAGTTAATTCAATTAACTTTTTGAATTTTTGAGTAGTTAACTACTGAAAACTACCAGCTATGTGGGACAAAAAAGGAAGAGACAGAGCAACTATCCATATCCATATTGACCACTCATGAAAATTCATTTTTATAACAACAATTATTTTTGTTGCAATGATGTCACTGTGAAAAGCCCAGATTGTATTGTTGTGTTTTATTTTTAATGTGAATTGTCAGCTTACCTGTGAAAAAATATTTGGCTACAGCTTGTAATGTTTTAAAGTCTAATTTGTAAGACTAAACATGAATATGTTAGGTAAAATGATGTCTATATGATTGCTACAGCTAGTTCTGAGAAAGGGTTGCATACTGTTTTATTGGGGCAGGATGTAAAAAAGATGCATGCACAAAAACATATATAAATGCAAGTCCTCATGCGTAAACTGGAAGAATGTGCATAAAAATCTGTGGACAACACACATACTTCAGACTTTAACATAAAAGAAAAAGAAAACCGGTGATTTCATCTAGCTTGTGTTTTTTTTTTCATCTTTTTGTCATGAAATATATTTTGTTTCATTATTATTGTTATAAATATCTCTAGTATTTTTAGATAATATTAAAAGCTGCAGCTGTGCACGTTCTGCTGCTGGCCCCCTGCCAGGGTCCTTTGCTCTGAACTTACAGAGCTAAGAGCATCCATAAATGTTTTTCCTGCTTGCTTTTTTCCTTCCTTTTTTGTTTCCTTCTCTGTTCATGTGTTTGTGATTCCAGAACTGAGATTTCCATTTCCTCTTCTCCACTTCTCCGGTGAGCGTCTTAGTTTCATGGCGTTTACAACTGAGCTCCCTATTAGTTGTTGTCTTAATTCCAATGTCTAATAACTTCAGGTACAAATTTGTATACAATGAGGAAATAAAGATGTGTCTACATCCTATCCATGGATAAAGATAGGAATGGAAATGAAGCTCGTGCATGTGCATAAAATTCCTCAATAGCTGAGATTATTAAATGTGGACCCTGCATATGCATGGCTTTCCAGATCCGATGGAAAAAATGTATTAGCATATTTCTGCCTTTTTATTTACACACAGTTTTAGTCAGACACAGAATTTGATGCATGTTTTCAGACTGCCCAGACTTAAGTTTTTGCATTTTAGGCATCCTAAAGTCCTAAGTTTTTTTTTTTTTTTTTTAATATATGACCTGTGAAGAAGTGGGCACTTTACACAATAAACACAATGGAGAATTAGTTTTTGAACTAGTTTAAACTAGTTTTAACTAATTAGTTAACCAAATTAGATTTCTCTACTAGTGTGCAGCAATTGTTGGTAATAAAACTATGCTTCCAAAGCAGTTTCCCCAACTCTGTCATGTAATGTACTCGCATTAACATAGCATTTTTCTAGTCATACTGACCACTCAAAGCACTTTAGACTACAAGTTAACCATACATTCATATCATGCTTTACTTTTTTCACATTAAGTACTTCATCTACCTCAGATCCAATTTAGAATCACCAGTTATCCTAATATACAAGTCTTTGGTCTGTGGGTGGTGTCTAGAGCACCTGGAGGAAACTAATGCATGCACAGGGAGAACATGCAAACTTCATATGGACAGTGCTAATCACTGCATCACTGTGCTGCTATGAGTACTGGTTGTATTGATATAACTAATTCATCATAGCCTTTACAATATAACCCCAATTCAAAAAAAGTTGGGACACTGTGTAAAATGTAAATAAAAACAGAATGCAATGATTTGCAAATCTCATAAACCCATATTTTATTAACAGTAGAACATAGAAAACATTTCAGATGTTTAAATTTTGAAAATGCACCATTTTAAGAGAAATATTAGCTCATTTTGAATTTGGCACAGGGCCATGTTTACCACAGTTTAGCATTCCTTCTTCTGTCCCCTCTTCAGTCTGTAAACATCTAGGAACTGAGGAGAGCAGCTGCTGGACTTTTGAGAGAGGAATGTTGTCCCATTCTTTTCTGATACAGGATTCTAGCTGCTCAACAGTCCTGGGTCTTTGTTGTATTTATTGTTTCATGATGCACCAAATGTTTTCAGTTGGTGAAAGGTCTGGACTGCAGGCAGACCAGTTCAGCACCCAGACTCTTCTATTACAAACCCATACTGTTGTAATAGATGCAGTATGCAGTTTAACATTGTCTTGCTGAAATATGCAAGATCCCTGAAAGAGACATCATCTGGATGGGAGCATATGTTGGTCTAAAACCTGTATATACCTTTCAATATTGATGGTGCCTTTCCAGATGTGCAGGCTGCCAATTCCATAGGCACTAATGCACCTCCATACCTTCAGAGATGCAGGCATTTGAGCTAAGCACCAATGACAAGCTCGATGCTCCCTCTCCTTTGTAGTCCAGAGGATGCAGCATCCACGTTTCCAAATAAGAATTTCAAATTTCGATTCATCTCATCACAGAACAGTTTTACACTGTGCCTCAGTTGATTTAAAATAAGTTTTGGCCAAGAGAAGACGGCATCATTTCTGGCCATTTTCACATCTGGCTTCTTCTTTGCATGATAGAGCTTTAACCTGCATTTGTGGATGGCACAGTGAACTGTGTTCACAGACAATGATTTCTGGAAGTGTTCATGAGCCCATGGAGTGAATGATGCCTGTTTTTAATGCAGTGATGCCTGAGGGCCTGCATCCATTAATGATTTTCAGCCTTGTTTCTTGCGCACAGAGATTTCACCAGATTCCTGGACTCTGTTGATGATATTATGCACTGTAGATAATGAGACAGACAATTTTTTGAAGATTAGTGAACGTCTAACCATGTTTACTTATGAGAAACTCTGTCTCTCTAAGATGCTCTTTGTATACCCAATAATGTTACTGACCTGTTGCCAATTAACCTAATTACCTGCAAAATGTTCCTCCAGCTGTTTCTTTTTAATACCACTTACTTTTTCAGCCTTTAGCTGACCCCATCTCAACTTTTTTTGAGACGTGTTGCTGCCATCAATTTCAAAATGAGCTAATATTTTTCTTAAAATTATACATTTTCTCAGTCTAATCATTTGCTATATTTTCTATGTTCCATTGTGAATAAAATATGGGTTTATGAGATTTGCTAATCATTGCGCTTTATTTTTATTTACCTTTCATGCAGTGTCCCAACTTTTTTGGAATTGGGGTTGTAAACGTATGATTAAAATTTTTCACAATCATTTGATAAATACAATGTGCATTGAAATGCAAACTCATGTCTGGTTTTACAAACTTATCTAGCAGTGGACCACATGACATTAACAGACTAATATTTGTCTGAACATCTTAACAAAATTATCTGTTGGTCTAATCAAATTATCTAAGAGACAGTGACCATAGTAGTGTTGTTTACAGTAATCATGTGGCAATATCTACTCATAGAAAAAATGGTGAAGAAGGGCTACTAAGGACTTTACACATTACACCCGATTAACATGCAGGTATGAAATGCTCGCACACTGGCAAATATGATTTTATAGTCCTGACTTTAAAGTGTCACAGTGTACACAGGAAACTAAATAGCTTTTCCCAATCTTTCTCTTTAAATTCTAAATGCATTCAGTCCAGACAAAAATGGGTACAGAGAGCACTGAAAGCAGTAATTATAATTTGATGATTTATGAATTTTATAACTCAAACAATTAGGTTATTTGTATGCAGGAGCATGGTGGCATACATCATTTGTCTGATGTGGGAACAAAACATCTTTACAATATAAATATATAAATTAGATCTTAATGTATTACCTTTCGTGGGGGCTGAATCTATTAGTACTGTCTGATTCAGGAATATGACCCCCATGAATATGGTCCATTCTTGTAAGATATATCTAAGAATTCATTCAGCCATGTTTTAAGCAGGGTATGAGTTCGGTGAAGAGAGACTTAATTAAATTTCTGGCTTATTTGGCTGATGCATGATAATTGTCCTTATGTCTGCTATGCCAATAAAAAAAATGCCTTTCTTTTACTGGAATGCCTTTGAAATCAAGGTTTAGTATCTTCTGGGAGGTCAGAGTTAAGGCTGAGGGGTGCAGATATGCAGGAATGAAGGGTTTCATATTAAGAGTTCAACAATGGAAGCAGAACAGTCATCAAGCTCTAAAGTGACTAAATCACAATGAGGAAAAGTCATTTCAAAATACCCAGTCTACCTCCAGGTATTTGTAATACAGGGGAAAAAAATCCTTATCATATTTACTGATTGTGTTTCCATTTCCCTTCGGGGGAGTCTATTGTAATGAGAAAAGAAATGAAGGGAGATTGTTTCTTACCAAGCGCTTTGTCAACACAGTTGATTTTACTGGGAGGGCAGATATCTGCAGTTCCTGCAAAGGAGAACAGAAAATGAGTCTGATCAATCAGAAACAAAATGATCAGTGACCCGTGTCTGCTGCAATGAGGAAGCGTGGCTGTGAACAACACTCCACAGCTTATCATTCATCTCCAAATGAAGGCAGGCACACAAAGGATGACTTCCATCCACGGAGTCTGGGCCATCTTGGAAGTCTGTCCTTGATTGCTCTGAGAAATGGAGCATGCTGGCTCCACCCGCGAGGCATATTTAGAAAGTCTTTAAAAACCAATCAATGAGTCACTTCCTGGCAGAAAAACATGCTGCCCAGGACATTAATGACAGGTATTCATCAGCAGCACAATTAATTGGCAGAGGTGTGTTTGTCTGTCTGTGAAATGTCCATGGGGTTAATGTTTTGTGGAATTCTCCTTCCCAGACGCTAAGAAATTTTCATTAACACAAAGTAAAATTACATCTGATGATCGGGGGAGTCTGTTTTCACACACTTTCACACTTTTTGTGGATATGCCTCACTTTTCAAAGAGCAGAAATCTGACGGAGTCATTAAATATTATTCATTATTAAACATTATTCTTTTAACTGCCTTGTGTATTTTATCTTTTAGACATTTTGAATGTGAAAGCAAAAGCAGTGCAGTGTCCCTGTGTGCTGTCGTCACATCAAGAACAACTTAATAGCTTTTTTGGGTGGTCATCCAAATATAGAAATAGACTGAAACACTAAAATATTAACACAGATCCAAGCAAATCTGGGAAAACACAATTTTGCTTCTATGGGTCACAGTTCAAAAGTCATGCGGTTTAAAAATGGCCATAAGTTAGCTCAGTCCACCTCAAAATCCAACAATTGGTGGCCACGTTCTTTAATTTTTCAGTGATACAGCCCTCTGTGTTCACAGGATGGCCTCATCCTCCCTTGGTGAGCTTTTGAACTGGCAGCCTCAAAATTTAATTTAATATGCAACAATAAATTTTATGCATTATTGATAAGTGCAGTGAACTAATGTGAACTACTCGCTACCTTTCCGAAGCCCTCTCCTGCCTCTTCGGGGAGCAAATGGCCTGAAAAAGCCTCCACATTTATTATATCTGACATAACAAATATCATATCTGATGTGATACATCATCACAGAAAACAAAGTGATTCTGCTGCTCTCTAAGCACCTCTGCTCCATCCTTCCTGTTCATCGATTCAAAGATCTCCCATTTCTGACAGTCCTTTCGCTTTTGTCATTCACTTAAAAAAAATGCTGCAATATAAGCTATTACTGACAGTTTAAAAAAGTAAGTACATCCCATGGAAATTCTTTGCTTTTTTTTTTTTTACATACTTGGATGGCCAAACGTTTAATGTTATAAAGGGTGATATAAAGATAAATCCCGCATTAAATTGACATTTTCATGATTTATCTAAATAAATAAAATAGCCATGTGAGAAAATTAAACACACCCTGCATATATAACAGCTTAAATTAGGGGCTCCAGATCCACCTCAGAGAGTGACAGGTACAACCTGTCTTATTGAAACCTCTGACATGACAGTCTGGTGTTGTTGTTGCCAATGATGTGTGTAGTGTCATCATGCCAAGATCTAAAGAGCTCTCCAAGGCCTTTGGAAAAAAAGGCTGAGTGTGGCATTTGAAATTCCAATACGCACCAAACTGTGGAGATTTCAAACGATTTATCCAGGACTGTCTAAAAGCCACAAAACGTCATCAAACGGAGCTCTTGCAGCTGCTGGTGTCAGTGCATGTGTCTACAACCACATATTCCACAAATTAAACCTGAAATGAATCTGAAAATCTGGGAGGTATGCCAGGAAAAGGCTTTTGTCAATGAACATATAAGCAAATAACAGGCCCGTGTAACAGAGAAATGAGCCAAAGATAGAGTTGCTTGGCCACAGAGAGAGGAAACATTTTTAGCACAGACCAAAAGAGTTCAGAACCTCATACCAGCTGTGAAGCATGGTAGTGGAAATGTTTTGGTTTTGGGGTTACTTTACTGCTTCAGGAGCTGGGAAACTTGTAGTGTTTAAGGTTCATGTTTTTTAAAAAGGCCTGATTGGAATCCCATTGAAAATTTGGGATTAAAAAGCTTAAAAAAATTACAAATGTGCAACACTAGCTTCTTGTCTTATTTTTCCGACAGGAGGATATTGCATCCAATAAATAATTGAAAAAGCTGTTTTCTCACAGTGTTGTTCAAATATATCACAGTTATCTGTAGGCACTTCTCCAAACATTTGTTTGTTTCAGTGTGTTTACCAATTGCATTGGGCATCTGCTAGATTTTCAGGTGTGTCAGACCAAGAAGAAGAGTACAGAGAGTGCAATGCAAATGTAAAATGTTTCTGGAACAATTTTAACTAGGTTTCTCCCAAATCATGACAAAGCAAGTTCCTTTAAGGCATCCAATCTCTCTAGAGATCAGACCACCGCTTTGGTCTTGCCATTGCAGCCTTTAAATCCAAGATTAAAATGTGTCACTGCTATGTAAATGTGTAAGCTGATAACCACACCATTTATACTTCATAGCATCGTTCTGTCAAAAATGTGATAAATCAGATCTACCTCAAATCAACTGTCTCATACTTGTTTATTAATCGGTTTCGAATGTCAGCTGCACTCTGCAATAAAATGAAAAAGAATACATGGTAGGTTTCTTGTCTTAACTTTAAATGCTACCACTCTCAGCATGCCTACTTGCTAGACACATCAAACAGCCTGCATCCAATGACTCAGCTCTGTGACTTCCTGCTCTCTAGCCATGATGACGCACACACTGAAAAAGTCCAGAGAGCTCATTTTCTGTTTGTGGTACTCAACTCTACGGCATATCCTTGCACTGAAGGGAGAAAACTGCTCAAATGGTGGCATAGTATTAACCAGTATTCTCAGTTTCCTAATAGGCCTATATTTTGTATCATGTCTCAACAAAAATTTTAGATTTTGTAGAGCCATTCATGAGTTCTTCCTTTATATAGAAATCCTCTGTGTCTAATAAATAAATATTAATATGCTAACAAAAATGGTAAACTTTAGCAAAAACAGACTCCAAACAAAAGAATACATAAAAGCAACAGAGCTTTATTTTATTTTGTGCTTCATGAAAGTCAAGACTGAGTTTAAATTAGATATATGCTCCTTAGGCAATATGTCATGATGTAAGTAAATGACCAAATAATTCAATACAGGCAGTAGTACTAAGGGCAGTTTGTAAGCCACCTACCAGTAGAAACCAAACACAACCAAGACCAGTAATAATAAATCAATCATAATAATTAATAATGGCCGTCGGAGGACAGCAGAACAATGCCCAGACAGATGGAGATGGATGAGTAAAAGCATCCAAACCTCATTGAGACTTTGGTCTCACATGCCTGTAGCCAAAGAGCTGGCAGCAGAGAAGAGCATCCCACTCTAGATATCAAGCATCAAGGTCAGACACGTGGCAGCCCAAATTATATCTATGCTGGAGTGATTCAAGTAGGCCAAAAATGATGACTTGTTTTGCACAATGGGTCATCAAATCTCACACAAATACTGGGCCGACTGGCTTTTCAATTACACCAGGCCAACAAGGCCAACAATTTAAAAAACAGAGGGAAATACTTGAAAATACCAACTCTGATGAGTATTTTTTTTTCACCCAAATTTCCCAATTAAGTTTTGTTGTTGTGTACCATTTCATGACCTTGAATTTTTATTTTAAGTTCCAATCATACATTTAGTCATTACAGTCCATAATTTTTTAGGTTTTGGCACCTTATACAACATGTAAGAGAATGAGTTACTAATATGTGTGCATTTGTAATGCAATTCTCTTTCCCCATGACACATGCTCTGCTCTGAGTAAAGATAATGTAGGAGCTGATCTTACCAGGCATGTGCACCATTCTGCACTTGCACACTCGTAGGACCTCGTTGGTCTCGCAGAGCAGGCGACAGGCACTGATGCTGTATGTGTCGTATCCTGGGAACTTCTCTTTACTGGTGGAGCGGCAGTTCCCCCAGGGCTGGGGCAGGTAGGTCAGCTAAGCACACAAAGATTTATTAGACCCAGTCTGAGCCACCGGGGTTGCTAGGAGAACAGTAATCTGGTGGTGGGTGGTGGTGGGGGTCAGCGGGTGCAGGGATAGTGTGCTAAGATGAAGACGACCTACCCTCTGCTCCTGACAGGAAACAAAGGTCTGGAAGCCCGGAGAGACACCGAAGCCCAGCTGGTGGATGTAGGGAGGCTCGTCCTGACTGTGGATCTGAACACGGATGCCGGCCTCCAGAGATGTCTCATCTTCTCATCAGGATGAAACAGAGCACGGATCGTTGCAAAGGGAAAGTACAAGGGAATTTCAGATGGCTGCCTTATCTGACAGCTTGGGTTCAGTTTGGTGCTAAACACATATCATTTATCAATCATGTTTAAAAAATAGGCCAGTAGGGATTAATTTTATGTGACAAGTACAATGCAAATACAAATCTAAGGAAGTGTATTGTGTTTAGGAATTCCCTTTAACAAATCATATTTCCAGGTGCAGCAAAACAATCATAAAATGCATTATTTACAGTACATGACCAAGACAAATAGATGTGGGTTGTTATTGATTTAAACTGCAGCAGAGGTATGTCATGGCACTGCACAGGATAGGATTACAAAGGACAAATAGTTCTGAAGCTTACTTGTTTCTCTCCAGATTGGCAGATACTCATCCTGCTGAATATCCAACATGATCTCTAGCCCATTTCCCATTCCACCCTGCTTGGTTTTCCTGGATGTAGTCTTGTTGCCATTAAAAGTGTAGCATTTCCCATATCTGGTGTACACCTGGGAGAGAACAGATTCATATCATGAACATCACCATAAGCATGACAAAGTCCACATCCCGCATGTGACACGCTCATACAGGCGCACTGAAATGAAATCAGAGATATGGAGCATAAAATAAACAAACTGCATCCCTGCCTGGACAAGTTGCTGAATATTACCCACAAACCTCTGGATGCAGTGCTGGCTCAGTCCCTCGTGGACTTTGATAAGCAGTATTTGAATCAATTTCCAACACCCACCGCACAAAGCCTGCACAATGCTGCTCAGTAGTAGCACCATCCCACTGAAATATCAAATGGCATAAGAGATTCTTTAATCTCTCTTCAAAAAAAAAAAAAAAAGACAATAAGAGAGAGGCTGCTTTAAATAAGATATCACACCACCACCTATCAGGGGAGCTGTCTCAGTGGGGAACACATCATCTCTTTGTTTATACCTCTCATCTAAACTGCTGCACCACGGAAAATATCATTCATAATAGTCATTTAACTGTTATCTCCACTGAATTTTAAAGGCACAATCCGTGATCCACATGCAAACAAAATGGTCCTGCAGTAGCACCACCAAAATCCGAAATACAGGCTTGGAAGTCTTTCACAGACACTGATTAAGGTTTGATTCTAAGGGCAGTTTATTGCTCAAAAAGCTGAATCCTTCATCTGAACAATGATGATACAATCATAGCTTAGACACTATTACCAGGTATGGCAGGTGTCCAGCTTTGGATTTCTTCACACGTTGAACTAGAGCGTGTCAAGCTCTAGTTCAATAGCCAGAGTGAGACTGCATTTAAAGAGAGCTAAGGATGGCTAATTTTTGGCCTTTCCAAAGCCCAAAACACAAGAAAAAATGTAAGAAAAAAAAAGATATGAAGCATTTATCTGTTTAAAATGAAAGTAAATGTAAGAGACCAAGACTAATCCTACCTGGGGTAGTGATACTTGTGATATTTGGTACATACAGTCTGATCTTACCTTTTTACTTAACCATTACATATCCATTTTGTCATTTAACAGCAGTAAAATTATTCTAAATGTCTTTCTTTTAGCCTGAAATTTGATGGCTTTTCATAAAGTGGCCCAAAATACACAAAAATGAAAATGTGTTAAAACTTTACAGTGTTTTTTTTTTTTTTTTTTACACTGATGCTGTATCCATCCAGATGGATTTTAGATCCACAAGTGTGGGTCAAATAAATGAAAATGGTGGTTTTAGGGAATCTTGAAACTGTGAAATTGTACATGCCATGTCTGTGTAGGTTTCCTCTGGGTACCCCGGCTTACTCCCACAGTCCAAAGACACACATGTTAGGTTAACTAGTGGTTCTAAATTGACCGTGGATGTGAGGTAGATAAAGTGCATAGTGTACAGAGTGTATAGAATATAATGCTGTATGAATGCATGGTTAAAGTGTGACTTGTAGTTAAAAGTACTTTGAGTGGTCAGTAAGACTAGAAAAGTGCTATAGAAATGCAAGAATATTACATTACATTTGCACCTACAAGTTTAAGCACAAGCACCCACAATGTAACAGAATAATTGAAAAATAATACAACAAATTATAATCCATTTATTCTGAGTTAACTGAGATTAAACTAAATGAGACTGAAGCAGAGATCATAAGAGGTGTTGAGGGGTAATAAATTATAAAGGCACCTGAGCTGCCATTTCAGTGAGTGTGGGAAACACAGAGACAAGTCCCACACGCAAGGTTTCCCACCACTGTTTTGAATGCATAGACTAGTTTGCAATGGTTTTACGTTTGTATTGATAATTATAGATGGTAGTTATAAGGATTTTTTTATGATATAGCAGTGAGGACAGTGTTTAACGGTTATAACGGTTATATAATAAATCCCAACAGTTCCAGACTGTTCTTGCCAGTTTGACTATGAGCATGTAGTGTCTTTTGGTTCTCATTCAGATCTACCCCTCACTTGTTCAGCATTCAGTACTAAAATATATCCAACTGGTCTTACAGTTTTCCGGTAAATGACATCTTTTGGTTTTAAAAGATTAAGATGGAAATGACCAAACTGCCAAACTCAAGGCTTCAAACCACCACAAACCGTTGGCTTACATCAAGGTTGGCTACATCCATCTTTATATACAGTCTTTGGTTGTTAGGATGCTGTCATTTTTCCCTGAACCTGTTATTTTTAGCTTTAGCACAATATCACACATGTAGAAAATAATGAGAGAATATTTTAAAGTGGAATCTTTTTTTCTTTAAATAAGCCAGCTAGAAATATTTAAAAGCAGTATTTCCTACCAACTCATGCGGCTGCTCTTAAATTAACTAGCTCACTACAGCTGATGAAAATTTTCACCACAGCACACCGCACCACAGTCATTTCATCCAGTAAAACTGCAGACCACAAGCTAAAAATGAGAGGCCTGTCTGTGTCTACTTGTGTGAACTCAATGTTTCATGAAGAAATAATGACGGATTCAAACAGGACTGGTAACATAAGCTTTGCTGCATATGCAGATCCCTAAAAGGATCCTCAGAATACAGCTTTCCCCTCTGAAAGACATCCATTTCTAATATTTTTTTTCCAGAGTGCAGAAAAATAATCTATTGGATTCATTTTGTCCAAACATCAAATAAAAGAGGACAGTGATGAAAGTATTCAAGCTTAGGAAATCACATGGCAGGAGAGGTCAACAGACAAGGCACTGGAGAAATGACAGTGAAATGACAATTGGGCTGAACAGACAGCAGACATATCATTAAAGAGACAGTGACAGTCCCTGCATTCACAAAAACATAGATGTCTGTGTTCTGACTTTGATATCAGCTTGATCCACCTAATGAGTGCTGTGATGTCTAAATAAGGGACACTGGCGGAACAACACAAGCTCTCATTTACAGACCACAGGGTGTACCCACATTTGAGATGGTTGAACAACAAGTCAAAGCCATGGTTGTGGGGTTCAGTCAAGCAATTCCCTGGAACAGTTGGCAATTTTGCAATGTCCACAACAGTGATTAGAGCAACAAATGAGTACTGTTTACAAAAGCTGTTTAGAAGGACAGCTGTATTTCATGCAGTAATAGACCTCGGGGCCTTTGATCTGGCTCTTTACTAGTTTGCACTGAATGTGTGTGTGTTTTTGAATGAATTTCAAATGGTTACCTTCAAAGTGAATCTTGGTTGAGGAGTCAAACAATTTTTGGACAATTACAGATCTTAGCTCATGCTCTGTTGTGGTATAAATGGTTTTTCTGTTAGTTCTGACAGCCACTATGCATTTTTGTAAATTGCAGCATCTTTTCAGCTGGTGTGATTTGGTGTGGGCGGAGGCCCGTGGGAGAGAGGGTTCAAGTATTCAAGTATGACTTTTGACTGACATGTGCTATTAGGCTGAAATGGTTTAATCTCTGTTTGGCTGGTGCGGCGCGGCTGAGGAGGTAAGCCGCACTTATCATTGATTCCCCGCCCCCACCTGGGTTCATTGACACACTTAAGCCTCGACTGGCAGTCTTTATCTGATGGAGCAAGCAACAGAGGCAAAGGAGGATTTCACTTCAGAAATGCTCAAAACACCCCGACCAAGTGCCTGGGTTACGCTCTAAAACTTCAGACTCTGGAGGACGCCGTGTGTTCACAAATGATATCCCCAGAGAATATGAGAAAGTTTTCCCATCATCTCACCCAGGAAATGAATGTTGGCAGAGCTTCTACTGGTTTATTTCTCAGTTTCTACTCTCCCCCTCCTCCAACTCCTCTTCCTGCATCCACAACATGATTGATGGAGCATTTTTCTCTTGTTAAATGTTGCACCAAATTTAGTAAAGGTAACAGGACTGACTTGGGCAAATCCCAAGTGGGAACTTGGCACTGCTGTTGACAAGCTGAAACTGTGCAGCGGCATTGTAGTTACAAACCAGATGAAAAGAAGCATTGTATTCCTCTGAGTAGCTCAAGAGCTAAATTTTGCAGCAGTCAATGTAGCATTGTTCAAAATATCTAAAACAATATCACTTTATGTGACAGTGTTTTAGATGGTAATGAAAAATTGATCAAAACATGTACTCAGTTTCTGTATTATCCTGTCAGTTATGTCTGAGCACAAACCTAAAGTTGTTTCTTTGCATAGTAATTGTACTATTCAAGGATGAATTACCAACTGGGTAAAGTGAGCCATATTCTTCTTTGGGGCCCATAAACCTCATACTTAGAAAAAGTTAAGTAAACTCAAAGCCTTAAGGTAAGAAATTGAGTAAAATCACCTACTGTACTGGAATTGTTGCCTTGAAATTTCCATTGAAAATACATGTAGTTATGACTTCATCTTACAGGAGGACATCAGTGATCAAAAAATAAATAAATAAATGAAATTATTCGTACATGTTGCATTGTGTTTAGTCAAACTACCCCTAACTAACAGAGGCCGCAAACCTGGAGATGGACAGCTTTACAGAACATTAGTAACGGCTCATTTCTGGGTCTCTGTGCAAAATATAATAAAGCTGCCATGTGGAGCCTGCTGTGTGCACTGTACATGATGGGCACTTAAGAGAATACATTCATAGTACAAAGACAGCAGGAACAACAAAGGGTCCTTTCCCTATATTTACCCTCGGGATCAACTATTTCTGTCTGTATATGTAGCATCTATTGTCCATCCAGTGCAGGAGGGATGCTTCTCTTTCTAAGGTTTTCTGTTAAAGGTGGATTTTGTGTTTTCTTTTCTCTCTAGGATAGTGTGTGTTTTATGTTCACACCGTAAAGGCTTTGAAACAAATCTGTTTCTCTTGGCAACATGAATAAAGTTGGCTCAACTTGACTAGACTAGACAGTAAAAGTATGAATGCATTAAGATGAAGTTGCAACATAGTTTGAAAAGATGCCTGTCACCATGCCATTTGCTTATCCTGTATCTCACCAATTAGAATGCATCTGCTTTAAATGTCAATTCATTATGTGTCTTTTTCCAGTGTTTTTCCTCCTCCTAGAGTGCCTTGTTTCTGTCTCTGTCTCTCCATGCTAAATGCATTAAGAGACCAACCCCTTACCATGTAATTCATAAGCCCTGGTGGGCTAAACCCTTAAACACCCTCTTTATGATTGTGATCTGACAGTCCCAACTTTTCCTTTTAAATAACCCACAGGAATCACTTCAGTGCTTCTCCAGAGGACATCCATTTCCAGGCAGGCTGTGTGTCATCGGGTGGCTCTCTGAGTACGAGGAAGGAGGATTTGAATTCATTTACGCAGGGTGGTAGAATATGCCAGAGCGCTGATTGGCAGTTGAAAACCATTAAGGCTGGCTCATGAAGGTTTAAGGTTGAGACAGAGCGATCCTTGATTTAATGGCTTCATTACAACTTCGCAGCAGAAAGACTTGGATCACAGTGTGGCATAAACTGAATATTTACATGATATTTCAAAATGTTTTTTCAGGAACAATGGTATATGCAACGGGGCTGCCAGTTCACTGCAAAAATCTCTCACTTTCATCCAGTTATTTTGTATATTATCATCTTCTTTAGACCAGGATATTTTCATGTATATTTATAAAGCTGTGGTCAGAATTTTACATATAGTCATCATGGGTATGAATGTCATGGATAATTTTGTGCTTTTAATGATTTCTTTGATCTGTTCCTTTTCCAGGGTGTAATGATTGTACAGCATACATCTTTAATGACTTTAAAAAACAAGAATTGGGTGCACAAATTTGAATTTATTTTGGATTTTCTGTAATCCATACAGGGTCAAAAGTATACATACAGGCTCAAATATATACATACACTCACTTAAATCTTTTAATAAGTGGGGCTGAAGGTTTTACAATGTCTTTTAACTTGACAAGGCCAAGGCCTATTAACTTCTCATTACTGATCATGATTGACTACAACAGTAGTTTCTCTTTGCCAGCGTAAAAAGGATTTGTTTGAAAGCACTCACTGGATTGACCAATACTCAGAACAATGGGAAAGTCCAAGGAATTCAGTGAAGATCCAAGGAGTAGAATTATAGATTTACAGATGTTGGGAAGGTCTTTTGGAGCCATTTCTAAACAACTTCAGATTCCAAGATCATCAGTTAAAACAATTGTACGTAAATACAAGTTATTCAGATGTGTCACCACTTTGCCAAGAAGACTCAAACTGTCACCTTCAGATGAGAGAAAAATGGTTATGATGTTCAGAAACAACTCAGGAACCACCAAGGCTCAAGCCTGCCATGAGCTGGAAAACTGCTGGAACACCAGCGTCACTGTCCACAGTGAGGCGAGTTTTATATCATCATGGACTGAGAGGGTGTCGACAAAGAAAGAAACACCTGCTCCAAAACCCTCAAGATTTACTGAAATTTGCCCACATGGACAAGCTAAATGCCTTTTGGAGAAAAGGTTTATGGTCAGATGAGATTGAGCTATCTGGCTAGAAGTATGTTTGGAGGATTAAAGGTGAGGCTTTCAAACTTAAGAACACTACAAAAATCATTTCAGTGCAAGCTGACTATGAAATCATACTTCAATGATTTTCAGTCTAGTTACAGAGTGCGGGGAAAAAAAACAAAACATTTATTTCAACCAACACAAGTCACATGTTGGAGCAGCATAACAACAACAAATGGTTCACATTTTATCACCTTCTCACAAATGTTCTTATGTTTTCTAATAGTCAAAGGCTAAAGTCACATAGCTGTTTTAAAAAGCCTTTGTGGCGACCACTCAGCTCTTTTAAAACAGTTGTTGTAAACAGCCATCAGAAGGCAGACTAAAAATGCAATGTCTTATTCTCAAGGCTCCTTCTGAACACAGAAGAGCAAAGAAGAATGTGAGGAATGAGTCTTCAAAAAAATGAAACACAATTTACAGAGGGAACATAGCCTTTAAGTGCAGGGCACAAAGCCAGCTACCACATTTTTGCAGCATCCCATTTGTTCCTTTTGGACTTCCTACACAAAACTTTTCTCTATGAAGTGACTGCTTTCCTCTCCCACTTTCACTACAGACAGAGCCCTCACCACCAGACTGCATGGAAAAGAACAGTAAAGGGTAGTGACATATCTTTAAATTGTATGTGATCTACTTTTAAACGACTCAGAGGTAGAGAAAAAGGTATTATCTCCACGGCTTTATCACTTGTATAAGCAGTTTTCAGCTGTACTCTTCAGCTGCCGTCTTTCACTGCCGGGAAAAAAATGCTTATGTGACACAAAAGATTTTTGTGGTATGCTTTCTGTATTTTCCCCAAAAAGGGAGAAAAGGGAAGCAATTCACAGGTCAAGAACAGGGGAAAAAAATCTTGTTGTTGTCTTGATCTTTTCTGGTGTCGGGTTAATTCAATAACAGACAATGCTACAGTCTGCTGTGCAATTTCTTGTCCAGAGCATCCCACTGGATTTCATTGGGATACTCTGGAGCACCTGTTTGCTCTTACAACCACTTCTTGCAGTTGTACAATTTCCTAGAGTTCGTCATGATTGCCCAAAAAAACCTTTCATTACAATGCCGCAAGCTACAAGAACAATAACCACAATACTGTGCAAAAGTCTTGAGCCAGCCCTCTTTGTTTGCTTCCAAGGAGGCAGACTTTCTTGTCATTTTTTAAAGTGCTCTTGAGCAATAGTTCTCCAGGCTTTCTGAAGGTCTTTCAAAATTTTTATTTGAAAATTGGCTGCTTTTTTCACTCATTTTCAGTCCAGTCTTTCTAAGTGACTATTTTCAGAGGAATGTTTCCTTTTTGTTTTGTTTGTTGGCAATGCTGACCCATGAATCATTCAAGCATACAAAAGGTTCCTAACTCAAGGGATTAACCAGTTTTGTGTCTACACATAACAGACAACTTAGGAAAGAACCAATTTTAAACTTCTTTAAGTACTTTGTTAGTAGCGGCCTGTCATAAAAACTCATAATTTGTTCACATTTCTTTAGTTGAATCTACAAAAAATGCGAAAGATAACACAGTTTGACAGGCATAAAATAGTATTTTTGCACCAACAAGATGATTCCCAAGGAGCTATTCACCAAAAACAGCATATCTCGGCATGGTGTACAATATGTCCTTTATAAAATCTGAGGAAACTGGACAAGTGGAGGACAAAGGAAGATGTAGCAGGCCTAAAAATTATCTATAATAGTTGAACAGTATCTGAAAGTCATGTCCTTAAGAAATAGAAAAGAAATCCAGCAAAGACCCTACACAGGACCTGAGAGATGCATCTGGCCCTTCACTTGATCAATCTACTGTTCACTGAAACCTCATCAGAAATTATCTCAGTGGAAGGGTGGCTGTCAAGAAGTCATTCTTAAGGAAGAGAAACAGAGAGAAAAGGCTGAGGTATGCCAAATTACACAAGAACTGGACTGAAAATTAGTAGCAACAGATCTTATGGAGTGATGAATCAAAATTTTTGGTTCAAATTGTCACCAATATGTACAGAGGACGTCAGGAGAGAGGTACAACAGTGAGTGTCAGATTTTGATCCACCATGCAATACCATCTGGAAAGTGTCTGATTGGCAACGGTTTCATTTTTCAGTATGACAATGATCCCAAACACACTGCCTATGTAATAATTCAATTCAATTCAGTTATATTTGACCCTACAATATAAAAGGATACCAGGATAGAAAAACACATAATGGAACACTATCAGTCATGGATTGACCTCCCCAGAGCTCAGACCTCAACATTATTGAAGCAGTGTGGGATCATCTTAACAGAGAACAGAACAAAAGGCAGACAACATCCAACGAAAAGCTTTGAATGTTCTTCGAGAAGCCTGGAGAACTATTACTTAAAGAAATGATAAGAAAGCTTGTCTAAGCGAGTTCAGGCTGTGTTGAAAAATAAAGGCAGTCATACCAAATACTGACTTTCAAGCTTGCTAGAATTGCACAAACCTTATATACTGTATTTCTAGTTTGCACATTTCAGTAAGTTGCTGCACCTATTTCCCATTTTCGTAGCAACATAAAAAGAAACGAGGGGTGGCTCAAAACCTTTGCACAACACTGTATATGACCATAGAGTTAAGGAAAAACATGTTTTATATGCTTCACTGTCAGTGTCATGCATTGAAATGCCAATGCATGACACTGACATATTCACACCAAGTTTAAGCTCAGTGTATTGTGTATCCAAAATCCAACACAAAATTTCCTTTAAAAATGCAGCCCATGTGATGGGAGTACCTTCTCTCTACTGCGGCAAAACCTTAAAGAGACTTCAAAAGCCACGAGCAAGGCTAACAGCAAGGTTGCAGAAATTCAAAACATATTTTAGCTCAAGATTAGGAAAGAAAAATGATAGTTGATTTATGGAAAACTGACGTGGAGTGATAAGAACTCATTGCTAAACCTTTCTTCTTCTCACACGCCACAGTTAAGCTGTATAATTCATATATAATCCTCAATCAAATGTGAGACGGATTACTTTTATCAAGGGTCAGCGCTTTGAGATCTCTACATTCATACAGTGGGGAGTAAATACAAATCTGGCCCCATCATAACCCCCCTTTCAGTTATATATGAGAGAATCACAGCTTGACTAAACAGAGGCGAAGCTCAGACATGAAACCCAAACAGTGCTGTGGTATGTGAAACGCACAAGTTTTGCATCATTAACCTCCATCTCAATGTCGGTCTGTAAACGCGCCACCAGAGACACTGCTCTCGCTTCCAATTCAACACATTACAGTCATTGTGTATCAATTCCAACCTTCATTACACAACTGAGTGCTGAGATCTCAATGGTAGTTTAATACAGTCATTCAAGTGAGGTAAACACTGCTCAGTCATCATGGTTGGGCTTACTCCGTGGTTGGGTAGAACAGCATGTTTTTTAAATGTGACAAGTTCTGTAAAGAAATCTAAATGAATGCTTAATAAAAAAAGTTTGTAAGATTTTAGATTACCCGCTGTGTTCATGATCAAACACTGAGGCTGGTTTACGTTACAATCTAATGACCTTACTTGATAATTTTAAGTAGCTTGCCTGCATCTTTTGCCCTTCACTCTGACTAAAAAACATACATTAAAATGATGAACTCTGATGCAAACCTGCAGGGCTTGTTTCAGTTATTAGTGTAGGAGTTCTGACTAATCTCTTCTCTTTCTTTGCTGCCCTCCTCTCTCTGGTTGCCTCTGACAGAGCATCAAAAATTAGTTGAGCACCTAAGCTGGAGCGGTGCATTCAGCCCCCTCCCCTCCCCACTCTCCCCTCTCTGCAATTCTCCACATATCCAAGCATACTCAGCTAATGGAGCGGTGAGGGATGCTCTTGAAAAAGCGGTTGAAAATGGACAGGCTCTCCAGCACAATACAGCAACTCACAAACAGAACAGTCCACAACATTCAGCACTCTCAGAGACATGAAAGCTTCCTGTGAGTACAGTCTGCCCTAACATCACAGCCATGGACCCATAAAGGCCCTGTTTTATAAATGTGATTAGAAAGTACTGTCATAATGGGAGATAATTCATCTGGATCACCACAGTGAGACAGGTCCCTAATCAGTCTTTACGTGTAATTATGAATCATTTCCTGCAGCTAGAGCTTGTGCCTGGGTCCTACAAAAACAGGTACTTCTTGTCCTTAAAAGTCAAATAGCACCTATTAATTGTGCTCCCCTGGGAACAATTATTGCCATTCGAAATGTATCTACATTAAAATGAGTCAACCTAATTGATGATGTTCAGGTTAAAGCATGTTTAAGCCCCTAGAAACTTGGCATGTTCGAGGGGTCCTGTCAAAGTCATCGGAGTCATTTAGCGTCTTCCTCATCACACCTTATTGGCACCTTTGCTTAAGCAGTGTTTATTTTTCGACCTCCAGGGATCTACAAATTCTAGGCTTTATATTTCACTACAAAGCTTGAGGGCACAGCTCAGAATAGAGGAGTAGAGTACAGTCATACTGAACGTGAAGTGTAATGGCGCTCTCGAGATAGAAAAGGACCATACTGCCCACTATACATGAGCCAAGTGTGCTTTACTTTTCCACTTCACCTCATATTGCCCACAGCTCGGATCAGTCATTCTGTATGTTATAAATTGATAAAGCCAAGAAGAAGCCTGCCCTGGGCACTGCACCGACACACAGTCCCGCCTTAGGCATTTGTCTAACTGTCGACTTTGTTTTTCTGCAGTCATTTAGATATTCAGGTTTAATTAGGTAACTCTGTCATTAACACATGATTTAATTTCCGAAGCTCTCAATCTCACGCCACTCTGCTTCTCTCACACTCTGGCACCCACTCAAAACACAAACACTCCCACCCAATTGCCACTGAAGAAACGCCAGAACAGTTCCCTGGCCTACCTTTTATTTAGTATTCATCATAACCAAGACACCTGCTTGGTTGTTTTTCTTTCCTAGCGACTCGGGGGAAATGATATCTACTGGATTGGAGCCACATGTTGGGGTTGATGAAACTTCCGGAAAGGAGAAGCAGGATCTACTATCTCTTGACGTGAATCATCAATTTAAAATACGGTGTCCCTTCAGGGATATGAGAGTGATGCCAATACAAATAAATATCAGCTGCTAGCTCTTGTCAGTTTATGACAAGTTATTCATAAGTGAGCAACTATATGAGCATATACAAATATTTGTGATTGCACATGTTTTATGAAATGTGGCTTAAGATTGAGATAGTCATAAATGCATGGGTATTTTTCCCCCCAGTGTGGTAAGCCTATTGTTGTTTGGACTCTTAATGACATGCAACACTTGCTTCATTCACAAGATGGTGCAATAAGTGCACTTACTTACTTCTACTACTTACTGCCTCACTTATCTAAACCTTCTCCTTTTGTGTGCGCAACAGTGAAATAATATTTGCCTTTTCAACCGTGTAACGTTTATGAACATGGGAATTCAAGTTTTTCATGCTACATAAATCATTCAAGTAAACAAGTCTGATTAGTGTTTTTGCTCGGGCGAAAGAGCTTGTTCTGAGTCAAAAGCAGATCTCACAGTCCATTAGACTAAGCTGGCTCTAAAACCAGAGCCCAAGGAAGTTTGGCAGACACAGAGGTTTGAACTGCACACCTAAACACACCCAGTTTAATTTGGCCTCTCAAATGGCTGAGTTAAAGGAGGAGATAATGCAGCAATGGAACAAAGGGCAGGCAGATCAAAGAGGAATTGAAAACCTTGGACCATGGATTCTGTCCTTGACTGCATCTGATCAAAGTAAAAGTCAGATTTTTCTTTTCTTTTCTTTTTTTTTTACACGACAAAAGAACCATATTTCTGCACAGTGGACCTGCAGGGCACTGATAGAGTTGATGATTAATTTCAGTGAATTAATGATTACAATTGAGGTGGTGACATTTCTGGCATTATAAACTCGCTTTCTGCTACTTATTCTATTCTGGAATAAAAACTCCACGGGCACATTTAACCACCCACCCACATACACACACAGAGCAGCATTGAAGTACAAATGAGCACCAACGTCATATTTCAGTCGTGAATATTAAACACGTTCAGAAATAAATCACTAATATTACTCCACAGTGTAATTATTTCAGTTTCCATCACTTCTTCACTTGACATTTTTGTTCAGTCTCTGATTGGTTAGGTCACTTGTCTCGCTATCCCCTCCACGCCTCAGGCTGATCTATCATTGCTGTTGCAACACGTTTTGTTTGTCAATGGAGGTCGATAAAGATTACAGATGATTTGGTGCTCTTTTTAAACCAGGTTATTAAGTGTGAGAGCTGAGAACCACAGTAATCCCTGTCTGCACATCAAAGACAGAGAAGATATCTGGCCTGCTATTAGCAGAGTGGCTGGCTGCCACCTGCCCAGATGTTTGGCATGTGGAGTCCAGTTATGCCAAATGGGGATCAAGAGACCATAGGATGGCTTCCAGGAAGCATCTGAGGTTCCCAAACGTCAAGGACAAACCTGTAGTCATGATTAAAAAAAGAAAAGCAAAAAGCTGCATTTTTATGGAATATTTCACTTTTTTAAACATTTTTTTTTATTTTCATACATTAATCAATTTGAAATTGATGTGGAATTGATCTTTTTTCAAAAGATCTTTTTTCAAAAGATCAATTCCACATCTTGTTAACAAGCTAATTGTTTGCTCCCAACACCTTTAAAGGTTGATGAGACTGCTGCCTCACGTTTACGTTTTAATTTTCTATGAATTTAACAGGCACTCCTGATATCCTGCTTCAGAGGCCACCGAGCTCAGCGTGGATTAGAAAGAGTTGATGTTGGGCTCTATATATCCCACAGTCGTGACAATCCCAGGCTTGTTGCCTGGGCTCTGACTGTCAGTTAAAGAACTTGCTTGTGATAGGGCCTCCGAATATTGGAAGGCTTCCTGCGGTTAAAGCCCTGACTGTCAATGTGCATTTGATTTCCAGGGAGTTTATTCACACTGAAGTTGTTTGTTGTTATTTACAGCCAAAGCCTCAGAGTAAGTCTGTGCCACCCAGCTAAGCTATGGTGGAGGTTGAGGTGATTGCTGCAATTATGTGGTCCATTACTGAAACACATTACTCGGTGTTAAAATTAGAACAAAGACCAAGAGATATGCTACATTTGACACAGAAAATGGACAGATGGCCATGTTCTCAAACAGGAGTTCTCGGTTCTGTATGTAATTCAGTTTTAGAATCAAGGTTCGAAGCTACACTTTCTGATTATGTTCAGAAGGAGCTTCACATGGTGTCTGCCCCACTGACTTGTACAGTGTGACCAGGGAGGTCATAGTTTCTGCCCATGTAGGAAAGCTGATTAAAATGTGCAGAGTGGGATGGTACATTGTGCAAGAAAAGAATTAATATATATTGCACAGTGTCTGCCTATGAGCATGCTATAGTTAAAAGACAACAACTGATGAGCTGCCAAAAGATTTCTATTCTGGGAGTTTAAATACATGCACAATAACAGACTATTCTGACAGTAAATATTTGGAACCAGGAAAGCCACAACTTGACCAAATCTGGGAGAAAGACTAAGACACTCCTACTCTCACATGACTGTAATGCAATCACATTAACACTCGTGAAAATGTGAAACTTTCCAGTTAAATATTTGAAAACATGCCACCTATCTAAAAGATAAAATTAACCCAGTGATATCAGTCATATGTTTATCCATGCTGGAATCTCAATTAGGTTTCCATAGATAATTGCGGTCCTCTGAGGACATCCATGGTCGGGTCCACTGAAGTTCCAGCAACTTCACTGAGTCTTCCATTAAAGCACTGACATTTTTATACCACCACATTTGGTGAAAAAGCTAAACCTCCTATTTGAGAAAGTTCTCAGTGAGTCCAAAGAGTGTAAATGTTATTACAAAGAAAGAAAATCCCACTTAGTAAAGACAAACACAGAAATTAAATATTACTTAAACTTTGTTAAATGTCAGGTTGTAACGTCTGCACTGCATGCATTCAGAAATAAAAATGAACGTCTGCAGCTGTACAGCTATGAATGAGACAGTCACTGCTATTTCAACGCTTTGTCTGAGTTTTGGTCCTCAGAGGTGGATTTTATGCAATCATTCACTCAAAGCTTTATTTAAATTGTTAGAAATCAAAATGAGGGCATGCCCTCATTTTCAATGATGTTGAGAGTACATACAGCCATAAGACAGACAACTACTACTACTGCTTCCACTACCACCATCATCACTACTACTACAAATAATAAACACTAATACTACCACTACTAATCATCATCATCATCTCACTATAATACACCAATTCTCTGTCCAAACACGTTTCTTTGTCCGCCAACTCCTCCTACACTATCAGAGGCTGAACAACTAAACTTGGCACACAGATATATCGTAGGCCCCTGGCGGTACTTATCTATATCAAATGTGATGTCATCATGTTGCCTAGCAACCACCTAGTTTTTTTTGCCTTTATGCACCTACACCACCTTTGTGGAAGCATCCTATCATTTTAATTTCATGACAGTAGCATCCTATTTATAGCCACAAAAGCTGAATTACACATGATATATTATATCATCATGTGGCCTAGCAGCCTCATGATCATAGAGTATGTATGTATATACAACCCGAATTCCAGAAAAGTTGGGACGTTCTTTAAATTTGAACAAAATGAAAACCAAAGGACTTCCAAATCACATGAGCCAATATTTTATTCACGACAGAACATAGATAACATGACAAATGTTGAAACTGAGAAATTTTACAATTTTATGCACAAAATGAGCTCTGAGTTCCTGAAGGCTCTGGATGTTGTGGGGCTGTCTTGGTTGACACGCCTCTACAATGTTGCGTGGAGATCTGGGGCGGTACCTCTGGATTGGCAGACCGGGGTGGTGGTTCCCATCTTTAAGAAGGGGGACCGGAGGGTGTGCGCCAACTATAGAGGGATCACACTCCTCAGCCTCCCCGGGAAAGTCTTTGCCAGGGTGCTGGAAAGGAGAATCAATCATTAGTCGAACCTCGGATGCAGGAGGACCAATGCGGTTTTCATCCTGGTCACAGAACACTGGACCAACTGTTTAACCTCTTGAGGATATTTGAGGGTGCGTGGGAGTTTGCCCAACCAGTCTACATGTGTTTTGTGGACTTGGAGAAGGCAATCGACCGCATCCCTCAGAGTATTCTGTGGGAGGTGCTTTGGGAGTATGGGGTATCTGGCCAGTTGCTATGAGCCATTCGCTCCTTATACAACAGGCAAGAACTTGGTCCGCATTGCCGGCAATAAGTTGGACTTGTTCCCAGTGGGTGTTGGACTCCGCCAGGGCTGCCCTTTGTCACCGATTCTGTTCATAATTTTTATGGACAGAATTTCTAGGCGTAGCCAAGTGGCGGAAGGCTTCCGCTTTGGTGGCCTCAGAATCTCATCTCTGCTTTTTGCAGATGATGTGGTTCTTTTGGCTTCATCAGTTGGTGGCCTCCAGCTCGCACTGGAGCGGTTCGCAGCAGAGTGTGAAGCGGCGGGAATGAGAATCAGTACCTTCAAGTCTCAGGCCATGGTCCTCAGCCGGAAAAGGGTGGAGTGCTCACTCCGGGTCAGGGACGAGTTGCTGCCCCAAGTGGAGGAGTTTAAGTATCTCAGGGTCATGTTCACGAGTGCGGGGAGAGGGGAGCGAGAGATTGACAGACGGATTGGGGCTGCGGCTGCAGTGATGCGGACGCTGTACCGGTCCGTCGTGGTAAAGAGAGATCTATGTCGATCGATCTACATCCCTACCCTCACCTATGGTCACGAGCTCTGGGTAGTGACCGAAAGAACATGATCGTGGATACAAGCGGTGGAAATTAGCTTTCTCTGAAGGGTGGTTGGCCTCTCCCTTAGAGATAGGGTAAGGAGCTCAGCCATCCGGGAGGGGCTCAGAGTAGAGCTGCTACTCCTCCGCATCGAAAGGAGCCAGTTGAGGTGGTTCAGGCATCTGACTAGGATGCCTCCTGGGCGCCTTCTGGGGGAGGTGTTCAGGGCATGTTCCACCGGGAGGAGGCCCCAGGGCAGACCC
>VUQS01075013.1:19722-35538 GCA_015108495.1 Heterochromis multidens
CAGGGCAGCAGAGCAGACTAAGTTTTTTCCTCGTCTCCCCTCGTGACCTCTTATATCCTCTGGACATTGTTCTCTGAATCCTATTGAACCAGGAGTCCACAGATAAACACCACAATGGAGAATAATGGTGTGTGTCTGTATGTGTGTCTGTATGCATGTGTGTGTGCATGTGTTCTTCAGCCTGTCCTTTAGCGCAGTGTGAGGCCAAGCCAATCACACAGAACAATGCTGGGTTTGGGGAAGCTTGTGATCTCTTTAAAGAAAACCACCATCAGTGCATTTTCTCCTTCGGAAGAATCACGACTGTGAGCGCTACAGCACTCTGCTGCTTGAGTTATAGACACGATAACAGTTCACAGCTTAACCATGTCGCCTCGCTGATGGTCGTGATACTACCACTGAGCCATCCCTGTGAATCTTCAGACTGGGCAGCATCAACACCTCATTTATTTTGTGCAGATCCCTAAAAATATACAGTGACAATCATATCCTTGTATCATATCTGATCATGGTGGTATAAGTTTTTGTTGTTAATTAATCTGACCGAGGGTTAACCCAAAAACCCCAAAAATGAGCTAATTAAGTCAGTTTTCATTTGTGAAGAGTCTGAGCATAGTTTAATTACTCTGTTTATAATGAGATTTAAAATAAATAATAGTCTATCATCAGTATAGTCGACAACTGAGTCGATTAACTGAGTCACTTATTTAACCCAAGGAACCTGCAGCTCTGGTGCTGCATGTGGCTGTTTTGCTCATCTCCAGTGGTTTCCTGTGGCTTTCACAAAAAAACTAAATGAATATGGACATGAATAATGGTTGCTTTTACACATTTTGATTTTTTTTTTTATCATTCCTTCAAGTGATTCTTTACATTCTCCATTTGTAAATATGTGTAGTCTAAACATCAAATTTAAAAAAATGTGTCATACTTCTACCCTCTGGTGCCTTATCCTCTTAATTTTGATGAATCTCAATAGCGGTAGTTATGTAAACACATAAATGGCTGGTCTTGAGTCTGCCAAGCTGTGGATCCCAAGTCCAAAGAAAGAAAGAAACATCACAGAGGAAAATAGATCATTTAACAGTGGTGGACAGATTTGTTTAATTTCACCATCAGCACTGCTGACTTAATCTGTGGCTGGACTTTAATATATATATGTGTGTGTGTGTGTGTGTGTGTGTGTGTGTGTGTATATATATATATATATATATATATATATATATATATAAAAAATATAGCACCAATTCACCTCAACGTGTATATTGTACACAATGCTTTAAATCGTGTACAATATATTAAAGCTATTCGGCTGTTATATGTTTTATTTATTATCATAGTAGGCTACTTTTAATTTGATTCATTTGCACAAACAGAGACAGGATTCAAAGTGGCCTGCAAAGGATGTAGCTACAGTCATGGAAAAAAGTTTTGGCCGTGTCACAAATTTTGTGTATGGAGCGCAAAATTTGCTAAAACTGTGGCACACGTTTTGTGGTAGTTAGCACAGTTGCCTAACAGCAAGAAGGCCCTGGGTTTGAATCCACCAGCCAGCTGGGACCCTTCTGTGCGGAGTTTGCATGTTCTCCCACCTGTGCCTGTGCGGGTTCTCTCTGGGTACTCTGCCTTCCTCCCACAGTCCAAATACATGCCTGGTAGGTTAATTGGTGAGTCTGAATTGGCTGTAGGTGTGAATGTGAGCATGAATGGTTGTCTGTCTGTTAGTCCTGCGTTAGACTGGTGACTTGTCCAAGCTGTACCCTGCCTCTTGCCCTATGACAGCCAGGATAGGCTCCAGCCCCACCCTCAGTTTTAAGAAAATGAATGGATGGATGCCACTTTTACATGTTTCTATGATATAGTAAAGAACAGTCATACGCAATTTGACCACAACTGTTCATATATATATAATACCTGCAGCCCACTGCAAAATAGTCAAAAAAGATTTTAATTATTTATGCCTATTAGTAATGTTGATAGGCTATTCTATATGTAATGGGTAAATAAGGCTAAATAATGTTTGAGATTTGTTTTGGTCAAAACTTGCTCAAAAATGCCTCTTTTGATAGTAAAATTTGCCTAACACTGATTCATTCAAAACAGTTGCATGTTTTATGATCTCTGATGTGATGATTTGCTGCTTTTCCCCATTTTTTTTGTATGTTAGTTGGCCAAAATATGACATTAGCTTAGAATCTAAGAAAACTAGGCTAGACAGATCTGACAATTTTTAAACAATTCAACATTAAAAAACAAAAAAAGACAAATTCATTGTTAGACACTGAAAAAAAAATTACTGTGATTATTATTTTTATAAATACTTTTGTAAATATTTAAAAGTATTTTTTAAAAATGCTGTGGTAATAAGTTCATATTTGATAGATTTTTGAGGCTAGTACTTATATTGATACTTCTGCAATGTCAAAATGTAACAATCCCAAAAAACATAAATAAAATCATGTATTGCGTTTATAGAACAACGTAGAAATTCTGTCGGCTGATGTTTATAAAAAAGAAAATAAAAACTACAAAAACATAAACATAAATAACACAAACAGAACATTTTGATAGATATTACCTAGCTTTTAATTTTGACCAAAATACGTACAAATCGCAGTATTTTAAGGCGTAATCACTGCCTTCTGTTGGGCAAACTATGTAATGGCAACACAACAGTACCTAATGTTTCACCTTTAGCTCCTCTTAAATGTTTTGTTTGCCGTTTGTTTCCTATCTTATCATGTGAAGCACTTTGTAACTTTGTTTTTGACAGGTGCTATATAAACAAGGTTTATTATTACCCACTTTTTCTACTGCATACTATATACTATTACTATATGCTATATATAGTATGTAGTGGATGTTACCAAGTTATACTAAATAATTTGGTACAGTTATATAATATATGCAACAAGCTAATGTTGGCCTGACTTGTGTATGGGTCTATCTCCTCTAAAAAGCCTCACTGACTTATTTTTTGGTCTGCAAAAAAAGTTAAATTGAGCAAAAGTAATGTGCCACCTCGTGCAGAAACAGTGTGCAGACAAATTTAAATAACAGTGTGTTTAAAAGCTCTCGTGCCTGGTGCCTGCCTAAAGGAAACATCTGTTGAATGCAGTTAGAAGAGACTCATAAAAAAGTAGGTAAACCATAACATATTAGGTGTCAGTCACCAAGATCAGTACTAACTTTGCTTTGTTGTGTTTTGTGGCAGTGTGACATGTTAATCAATTCTTGAAATGCTTTAAATGATGTATAATATATTGTTTTTGAGTGCATTTGGATTAGTTTAATCGAGCACGGTATTTCGTTGCTATTTTTTACTAAAAACAAAAAATCCTCCCTCTGCTTTCCTTACATGAAACTACATTGAATATCTCTGCATGTTAGATGAAGAAAACCAGAAAATAACTGGGAGTTGCAGCTTTATTTTTAAGTAGCAATATTGCCTAGAGATTCTGTCTGATTTGATGCAGTACTTCTATTTAAGATTCAGAGTGTTTAAATTCTTGTCCGTATTCAGGCTTCTTTGGTGATGAAGGTGCTTCTCTTTTATAAAGTGTGATTATTCTGGTTAATTCTTCACCATGTCCCTGATAGGAACGTGATATCGCAGTCAGCTTCTGTGCCTCACAATGGGCTTTTTTGCATTATCTAACAGCCTCTTTTCCTCATGTTAAGCCATCATGACCTGTGAACATGTAGTCTTTAATGATTCTGTACATCACCATCACAAAGACCAGGTGTGGTACGTTCAGCGTATGTGCTGAAGAGAGGGCGCTTTTGATAGAGCAGATGAGCTGAGAAGTTTCAAGGTGCACCGTGTATTCATTTTTGTTATCTTTGAAGCAAACAGGGTGAGAAAGTGCAGTAATTAAAAGTGGAGATGGAAGTAGCTCAGGTGGAGATGTTAGAAGTCATGTCTTTGTGAAGGAAACATAAAGGTGGAGAGGTTCGTTGAATGCCTTTGCTTCATCTAAACATCGCTCATCATTCTTCTGAGGACTTTTTAAAGACACTTTCCACCTGTTGCCTTGGTAGAGGAAAGAAAAAAAGATAACTGTACAGACTTGAGAGGAAACACACACACACACACCCACACAGAGGAAGACTCATCCTGGGCGGGTGATAAAATGCAAGTCTTACACTGGTGATGGGCCACTTTCAGAGACATTGCAGGCGCGCACACACACACACAGCGCTGCATACATCTACACACACCTTCAAGGTAAGATACCTGCTTCACCCTCTGCAAAACCTTCTTTACAAAACTTGCTGTTGTCCTCATGGTTGAATATCTTGCAGGATTTCGTTGTTCTTGTATCTGATTGATTGCACTGTTAAAGCATCTAATAAGTAAACTAGCACTCACTAAAAGCTTAATATTAAACTTGGTTTTTTTTTGGTTTTTTTTAAATATATGGACAGGATCACTGTACCCCTCGCATGCCATTCATTTACATTCTGCCAGCTGTGCTTTGAACGTGCGCTCACCCGTCCGTGAACGCTGCCATAAGCCCATAAAAACACGCAGTAAAGCGGGGAGGGGGCAGAACCACAGCAGGCTATTTATCAACAGCTGTAAATCAACTCTGAAGAAGAAAGAACGGAACCCTTCTTGAACGCTCCCCCCCACACACACATTTCTCATGCTACTTTTGATCACTTTCTAATCCCTTAAAAAGAAAAAGGAGGAAAAAAAGTTTTCTGAACTTTTGCTCTCCACGCCTGCATTGCATGCACGTGTGTTCATTCAGCACGCGATGTCAGAATACAAGCTCCTACAGGACTTAGGTGTGTTTCGCTGAATGTAGAGCTGAGAGGAAAGCTTTTGTTGGGAAGTATGCGCTGAGTTTTTCTTTTGTCTCTCTTGTTCCCATAATGCTCGTCACATAACGGCTCTCTATTGTTTGTCATGTGGGACGTGAATGAGCAGGTTTATGTGGACATTTTTTTGTGCCTCTTAATTTTGAAGAAGGCATAAAGAAAAAAGGAATAAACATCTAATGAGTGGATTTTGTGCCACTCTCATCATGATAAAAGTGAGTTAAAGAGGTCATTATTGGATAAATAAATAGCATTAATGTCTGCACTGATCAGGCTTACTGACAGTTTGATTTTTTTTTTCTTTACTGCTGAGTGACATAAAGGCCTTTTTAAATTATGTTTCAACGCCTTTTACTACTTTCTTAGTATTAACCAACAGATTTGCATGGCCATCAGAGAAGTGTGCATGGACAGACGTTTTTTTTGTTGTTGCCACGGTTAAAGGTAAAGTATAATCGGCTTGTTCCCACCCTTTTTCCAGCCGATTTGTTTATTTCTAAGAGAATTCACAAACACTCTATTGATAGACGAGCTCTGCACACACAAATAAAAACAGACCGGTTTCCTGGATCATTTACATGACTTTCTCCTGCACAACGCTGCTCTGTTGTCATGTGAAACCTAAATTAAAAATGGGTTTTTTTATAACATAAAACTGTATACCTGTTTGTTGTGTGTGTGTGTCTCTATAGTGTCATTTGCAAATGACCAGAGACCGTTTGTTTGCTCCGCTACAGCCCCACCAGCATGATTTGCATTTCCTTTTTAAAATCAGTGAAATCTAAAGCGACAGTAGGCCATTATGTGCCCGTTTTGTATTAGTTTGTTTGGGTGTTTGACTTTGTTGTGTATGTGCAACATGGAAACCAGGCCAGCTTTGAACTTCTTTCATGACTTATCATTTGTGGGGTGTTAGCTTTTATTGGCGTTCAGTTAAAGGGGGGGAAACTGGTCTCCAGCAGCATCTTCTGCAGCGATCTCTCTTTAAATGAAGTGCTTCTAAAACACACGCATCCTCTGAGGATGCAGCACAGACTCTCCTGCCTTTTATCTCCCAGTCTCCGCAGCTGAACATGATAACTTCTCCAAAATCATGTGCTCACTTTTATGTCCTGTGCAGCAAGATAAGTGTATCCTCCACCATTCTCTTCATACTCTTTGAATAGAAAGGAATCAATCCTGGGAAATAAACAGAACATGCATACAAACTGTTGTATCTCTTAAGTACAAAGAGAGAAACGAAGCTGAGCTACAGCAGTAGTGAAGCCATGATTGTACGCTCTTCTGTTCCGAGCATGAAACCGTTGTTCTCGCTGCTGTTCCTTCGCAGTCAGATAAGGATTTATTTTTCCATGTTTTAATTCTTTTTCACGTGTTTCGGTTTTATCATAGGCTGAAGTTTAACACAATTGAAGGAGAAACCACCCAGATAAATTTCTGTATGTGGCATTGAAGCACTTTATCAGCCTGTCACCTCCAAAAACAAAAGGTCCCTGCAGACTGGAAAGAATGGTCAACTTTCTTTTCAAATCCTAGCGCTATATTTAGATTACTCTTTAAGCTACGTCATTAGTCAGAAATGGTAAATAAAGACCATTTTAAGTTTAAAAAAAAAAAGGCTCTGTAATTTCGTAAAACAACTGGGCACAAACAGCAGGAAATAGTGCATTTGTTTGGGACTATTTTCAGCTGTGGATTCATATGCATTGGGCGCTCTAGTGAGTATTTACAGCAGCAGCACAGGTGTGTGTCACAGTAAAGTACAGTGTGTGTGTTTGTGGTGTTGAAAGAGCATGTCAGCCAGTGCAACAGCGTGGCTCAGTCAGTAAAGCTGTGAAAACAGTAGAGCTCAGTGAAACAAAGGAATTAAAAAAGATAATTCCATTATCTAGAAGAACTAGTAGATTCCATTAACTGCTGATTTTTGCTTTCTTCAAGTTATTAATTCACAAAAGGAAAAGTGTAGAAACTCATAAGTCTTATCCTTTCAAAATGATCTGCTGGGCGAAAAGCATTCGGTCCTGTTTGTCTCATGTTCACCAGCACTTTAACCTTTAGCTGCTCCTGCAATAGAAAAAGCAGCAAATCCAGTTTTCCACCTGGGCTCTTCTTTCTTCTCAGTGATTTGGTAGCATGAGAAATACATGTGCTAGTACTGATTCGAAACAAAGTATAAGAGAAATCCTTTTCTTGTTTAAGGACATGAGCAAAGAAGAAAGGTCTGCACAGGGAGGAGGTCAGAGTCGGTGAGTAGGGTACCAAAACTTCAGACTTAAACACGGGAATTCACTTGGTTCCTGTTTGCTTCCCACAGTTTTTTTTAAACATTGACTATCACTCTCTAGCTGTAACCACATGTTTATTATTATATTATATTGTGATAATGAAGCCCCACTAACCTTAGCAAAGTAACTATTTCTCCATACCACCACTTTTACCATAGCGTGGCCACGCCATAATGCTACTTTATTATGTCTTTGTATCTCCTATAATGCTACATCAGATCACAGAACTCTTTTAATGTTCATGAACAAGTGAAGGCGTTTGCGTTTAAATTTAAAAGGCTTATTGAAACATGGTGTTTTAGGCAGCTAGTTACTGACTTAAGTTTATCACATTGTCACATTGCTTCTGCTTTACATGTGGTATACTCTCACTGGTCACTTTATTAGGTACACTTTGCTAATACCAGGTTGGACCCCTTTTGCCAAAGGTGCTCTATTGGATTGAGATCTGGTGACTGTGGAGGCCATTTGAGTACAGCAAACTCACTGTGGCACATTATACTGCTTGAAGCAGTCATCAGAAGATGGGTATACTGTGGTCATAAAGGCATGGGCATGGTAAGCAACAATATTAAGGCAGGCTGTGGCATTTAAGCGATGCTGAGTTGGTACTAAGTGTGCCAAGTGTGATACAAAGTGTGCCAAGAAAATATCCCCCACACCATTACACCACCAGCAGCAGCCTGGACCACTGATACAAGGCAGGATGGATCCATTTTGTTTATGACAAATTCTGAGTCTGCTATGTTGTCGCAGAAATCAAGACTCATCAGACCGGGCAACGTGTTTCGAGTCTCCTTTTGTGCAATTTTGGTGAGCCTGTGCAAATTGTAGCCTCAGTTTCCTGTTTTTAGCTGACAGAGTGGAGCGGCACCTGATGAGGTCTTCTGCTGCTGTAGCCCATGTGCTTCTAGGTTCGACATGTTGTGCACTGAGAGATGCTTTTTGGCATATGTTTGTTGTAACAAGTGGTTATTTGAGTTTCCGTTGCCTTCCTATGAGCTTGAAGCAGTCTAGCCATTCTCTTCAGACATTAACGTGTCATTTTCTCCCAGAGAACTGCTGCTCACTGGATAGTTTCCTTTTTCGGATCATTCTCTGTAAACCTTAAAGATGTATGTGTGTGAAAATCCCAGTTTCCGAAATACCTTTCTACGGCATTCTGACGCTCGGTTTGAACTTCATTAGGTCGTCTTGACCGTGTCTGCATGCGCGAGATGCTGCCGTGTGATTGGCTGATTAGATATGTACGCTAACAAGCAGTTGAACAGGTGTACCTAACAAAGTGGCCAGTAAGTGTATATTCTGATTGTAGAATTTCTGGAGCTCCCTTACTGCTCTTTTATGCTCCTGCTTTCATCTCTCTTTCTCCTTCTTGAACTGGCCTCTCTGTGTGAATGGATTTCTCTATAAGCCCCAACATAAGAGGCAGTGGAGCATATTGTGATTTTTATGCAGTGCTTCTCTTGTGTATTCCTATTTTCAGACACTGTCCTGCTGTATGTGCGGTGTAGTCAGGTCCGTGGGCCGGGCCTGTGTGCGGAGCCAGGCAGCGTGTCATTACGGCGGTCAGCTAGCTACTTCAGACATGATCTCCAGCTTATTGGAGCTGGTTAAGATCAGTGGCACTAAGTTGTTGCATACGCAGCTATACTTGTGAAACTGAAGCACACATGCAGGCACACACACAGCAAAGACCTCCTGCAGTTTGTCAGTGCCGAAACAAACAGTCCCTCAGCAGAATCACCTGTTGTGCTCCTACTGCTCAAAGGCGTTGCCATAGTAACGTCTCAGAGTCCTGGCCTCTTGGTCTATGAGACCCTCTGCAAATATAGACCCCCTCCACCACCACCACCATGACCATTAGAAACTCCTGAAAACACACACACACACGTTATGCACATGTGGGTGCTCTCAAGAAGCAGTAAATGGAGTGAGGATATAAAGTGTGCCGGGCTAAAGGAGAGAGAGCACATTGTGAGAGTCGGGCCTCCTTTGTCTGAGCTAGCCTGAAGGAGCAGGGGGTGGAAAAGGGAATGGGGGTGGAGGGGCTTTGTGAAGGAAGAGGGAAAAAAAGTGGCCTTCATACACATCCTTTCTTCTCTTTCTCTTGTTCTATCTCTTTATTGGGAGTGTGTTTTGTCTTCTCCCCCCACCACACCACCACCTCCTCCTCCTCCTCTGATAAATGCCACAGTAGCCTTTCGCTAGCCACCACAATAGACGACCTGTTTCAGAGAACGCAACGGGGAGAGAGAGAAAGAGAAGGGGAGAGAGAGAGGGATGAGAGTGAGACATGAAAAGAAAGATGGCTGCTTTTTAACCTGTGCTTCTGAAAAGCAGAAGAATAAAAGAGGCTGTGACTAAAGCCAGAGTCCTGTTCTCCTCTCTTTTCTCTCTCCTCGGTGTCTTTGTGAAGGGCACAGTTGTGTCATCAGCCTATTTATACATCTTATTTAGAAAGCTTTTGAGAAAGAGAGACATAGTGGTCATAGAGAGAGCAGATTATGAAGGCAGGATTTAAACACAGGACACGTTAGATGTGTTTGACACGTGATGTTAATGTATCGGAGACGTACAGTCACTTCATGACTTACTGTTCTTTATCTTTATTTTTTTTATTACTGTATTTTCATATGGATGGCCATAGTGGAAAATGAATTCACACACTTTACATCAGTGTGTTGAAAGTACCATATTATACAACACTCAGAATCTTGCATTTAAATTTTGTACAAAGCTAAAAAACTTTGAGAAAGAGTTTAAAAACTAAAACAAATATATGACGACGCATTATCCTGTGAATGGGGTGCAGTGTGGAACCAGTTCAGTTTGAAATTTGTATTTTAGTTTGTGACAATGAATTCTATTTTATCATATGATTTGAATGAGGTCTCATTTGCAACAGAGCTCTAGCTGTATAAAAAAAATAATAAAATGTGTATTGTGGTAGGTGTGTCGCAGTATACCTGTACTGATAGTGATGTTTAAAAATGAAATGCAGATGTGCTAATATCATAAATAATAGTGCAGTTGTCCTTTGCTGTATTGTAGGATTTAACTCTAAGAGACGGCTACACCGATATAGCAGTTAAAGAAAGGACAACAAACTAAAGGATGCTGAAAAGAAAAAAGATCGTTACCAAACAAACCAAAGGAAAACGCCACTGCTGACAGCAGGCACTAGGTACTCACTAGTAGCTCAAAACACTATAAAACTCAGTCAAAAAAGGCATCATGTGGAGTTTTGGTCACTAGTGATGCTGTTGTGCATCATTACTGAAATCCTGTTTTCACCATTGTTTTTGTGTTATTCTGCTAGTGTAAAGAAATGCATTTTAGTTAGACCAATTCATTAAGACAGACAGCACATCAACAACTGTACAAAGGCCAGACAAAATATCACATTAGATACGTGTGTGCAACAGTGTCGCTGTCTTCGCATTCTCCAGCAGACACACAACTTCACACAACACCGCTGAATTGAATAGATGGCGTTAATTTACCAGGATAACACAACTGTTTGTGTCTAAAAAGTGTTAAGTTTCTATTAAAGTCCCAGATTGAAGCTGTCTACCAGCAACTAGACAGAGACAGTGGCATGCTGTCTTACGTACCAGCCTTGCCTAACTGATCAGCAACTATGCCAAATATGATGCCATGTCACCAGAAGCACAGCTCCACCTCAGACAACTTAAAATATTGTTTTTTGAGTGTCTTTTTTTTTTTTTTGCACTACCTAAGAGAATCTTGAAATATTTGTCATATATAACCTTAGAGCTACGCTGCTGTATTTTTTTTTGCACTAAGTCAACTTAAAAATAGTGTTAGTCTAAGCTTTATTAATTAAAAAAAATGTTTTCCTCTGTGATATCAAAAATGGTTTTGAGTATCGAGTTTGAAATTCTAGTATCACGACAACCATACTGCACACATCCTTAAACTTCACATAGCCCTGCTGCCACAATCTGGACTATTTCCAGCTATCACTTACTCACTCATCTTATCATGTTATAGCTAAAAATGATTAGTAACTGTGCTTTTTCTCAACTGGTTGACCTCTTGTTTACTAACCCATGTTGTGGTTTAAAACAAACAACAAATCACATGTTTAATGAAAGGAACTGGTTCACAGGTGTCGTCATCACTACTTTTTTTTAGAGTAGCTTTCAATCACAGCTTTCAGTTATGACGACATACACCCTTTTATAGCATCAAATCCCTAAATCAAAAACAAACTTACCAATAAGCTGACACTCAGACATATATCAGAATAATAAGAAGGACTTAATATGACAGAAACCATTTACAGTCAATGGTTACACCTTGGAAATGTATTGATATTGACAGAGTGTGAGTCATTGACTGAGAAGCACTGAATATGAAACTTACAAAACTTTTTTTTTTATAACTTTAAAGGCTCCTTTGTGTGAAACACCTAAGTGCTTAGTAATTTTCACATATTTCTGGTTGATATGGCCTAGATAAACTGTCATCGCCAAAGCTGAATTGTAACATTTCATAATCTCAGAGGGCTTTTTTTGTAACAAATCTTCTAGCTTCATCTGCATGTTGATATTTCATCAAAGCAAGTTTGCAACTCCTGTGTCAGTGTGAGTTTTTTCTTTTTTGTTTTCTTCCATTGAAGCAAACATCAGCAGTGATGATCTGAGCCCACAAAGGTCAGCTCTGCTCAAGTCAGTGTTCAACAGATGTTAACTTTCAGCCAAATACACTATGGAGGTGTATGCTGTAAGAACATATAAGCTTTGTCACAGCTGTTCTAATATATTCCAGTGATATTGTGTATAGTGTCTTAGAGTGGTGTCATCATGATTGGCATCAGTAGTACTGTGGAATATTTATGTTGCAAACATAAACTATATTTTCCTGCTCAGCCTTGGGTGGGAGGCCACAAGTCTTATGTTTAATCTGGGGGTTTTTTTGGTATTTTTTTCTATACATATATGTACTACTACTAATAGATTTGTCCTTTTTGTCTTGTTGACACTGAAACACTTAATTCTGCTGAGAATCACAAACAATCTGCGCTTGAAAGCACTGCATTAATGCGGCACAGCAGCTGCTGTCTGAAGAGCCTGTGAACTTTAAACTGTGCACTTACCTCGCCTCATGTACCTGTTGACTGGGAAGATTGCTGAACTGAATCTTTTCAGTATTGCTTTAAAAGTCTTTTTTTCCCCACCTCCCTGTGCCGTTGTTTTTTTGTGCTTGTAAAAACCTCACAGTTGTGCTGCTTCTGTTGGAAAAGACTGTAAGAAATTAAACTGATGGTATATATTTGTCTGAATCTGCACATGCTGCTCCATCTGACAGAGCTGCTTGTGTTCTGGTTGACAAAGAGGAGAAAATAAGACCATTCTGCATTAGTCTGCTTTAGTTTACCAGTCAAAATGCATGATACTGTACTTTGTAAATCCTTATTATGTCATGTCAAGTATCTCCATTTGGTTTGGATACATGGTTTAAACTGCAAGCCATAAAAAATATCTAAACTTCTATTTTGGAGTACACCAGTGTTGGCTGTGGTTGTTTCTACTCTGTTAAAAGAGAAACACAAAAAGCTGGTGCTTATCAGTTCTGTTGAAACTCAGCCACAACGCACTAAGATGAATAAGAGAAACCACAACCCTCCACACTGTCACTCAAGAGAACATAGATGAAAATGAACAGAAGAAAGTTGTATGCACGGATCAAACCGAGCTAGGATGTAAACTCAAACTGATTCCTTTAATGGGTGATGTCAGGGGTTATTTGACAAATACCATGCAGAGCTTAAGACAAAACCTGACTCATTCCTGTATTAATAAGAAGGACTGAAAAGGAACTGCATTGAAATGAAGTAGTTGTCCCTGATCTCCTGACAACAGACAGAAGTCTTAGTGGTTTTACTGAAGAAAGTAAGCACATCTTTGTGGTCTGGGTTGACTCACATGTAGTGCGTGTTCAGTGTAAGTCCTTGTTAAACCTTTAACAGATAGAGATAATTTTTCAGAGAGGAAGGAAACAAAAGCAGCAGCAGCAGCGTTACTGAAGATCTGCAGATGACTCCGTTTGTGTGAACGCATTTTATAGGTGCTAATCATTTATTCAAACTCTATGGAAATGTAGGATTAAAAGTTACAAGTAAAACGTCCATAGGTAAGTGACAGATGGAGAAAGGCTGACATGCAAATTTTGTGTTGGTTAATTATGCAGGGCCTGATACCAATTATTTTCAGGGCAGCATCTTGATAAGATATTACTACTTTTTATTGATAAAACCAGCATAAAAGGTGGAGCGAATACATCATGACTTCTGAGGTGAATGCATTTTTAGTAGAATTAATATATTTTAATCACCTAGTAAGTAAGGCATTGATTTTTCTGCTATTCTCTGAGCTCATTAGTGCAGTAAAACAAAGGGTGGCTAAAACATGCCTTATCTAAGCTATTCAATCATACACGGAGATGGAAACTTATCTTAACTTGTCTCTCTTACTATTCTAGTAACTTCTGTCAAAATCATCTAATGTCAAACTAAAGCTGTAGGGTTTCTTGCATGCATCAGTGTGTGGAGTATAAGTGTAACAAAACTAACTGATGTGGAGTTCAAACTGAACTGTTCCATTAGTAAATATAAGACCAGCTGATCCAAACTGATATAAGTACCCAAAGCAGGATTTGATCTCTTGTTAAAGAAATGTCGATCAAATCGATTTGTTATGTAGGTATTAGCAAAGACGGTATCTCTTTCCACTACTGTTAGGCTGATGAGGAGGCAGATGTTGTTATTTGCTGATCTTTTTGAAATATTGCCCAACTGAATGTTGATTTTGAAGTCCCAACAAAGGTTTACTCCTGGTTAATTTTAGTTACTGTCACGTAACCGCTCTGCTTCTGACAACCAGGCTTTTTTTCTTTTGCCAGTTAGAGTTTGCTCAGTTATTCTGGTTGTTCAACTGTCCACCATTTCATTTACCTGTGAAAAGCACTATCCTCTTCCTGTTCTGGTTGCACACTTGAGCCTTTATTTTCCTGTGGGATTTCATGTGCAGATGGTGCTGTTTGACTATAGCCACTGCATTGTGCAACCAACATTTATTTCACAGTATTGTCAGCTAAAATTGTGATGTCACTATTATTCAAAGCGCTTTAGACTCCAGGTTGCATTTTTCCCTTTCATAGAGCACTTTATGCTATACACTTACTAAACACTTTATGTACCTCACATCCATGGCCCATTTAGAATCACCAGTTAACCTAACGTGCATGTCTTTGTACTGTGGGAGGAAGCTGGAGTATCTGGAGAAAATCCACACACGTGTAGGGAAAACATGCAAACACAGGCCTGGGCCAATCATGAGGTTTAAACCAGGAATCTTCTTGCTGTGATGCGACAGTGCAGGCTAAGATAACAGCTGTTCCATTAATGTTACCTAATGACAGTTGGGTTTATTGAGGGTCTGATTTGTATGGGAAATTTGTGATGGAAACCTGAAAAAACAAGTTATTCGGCTCTTATATTTGGTTAATATAGCATGGATTAGGGTTGACCATAACAACAACAGAAGGGGGTAATATATGTTAACCCTCTGAGGTCTAAGTCATGGTAACCCTTACTCAGTATTGTGGAGAAAGGCAAAATTGACTTTTCTGGGACAAAAACTAGTGAACAGTTTTTGATGTGTCTCATTTAGAATGATTGTTGACTTTGTTCTCTGATTACCAAGACTCAGGGGAACAATTTAATAAAAACAAAAATGACATATTCTGATTGCCTGGAGATCGAGTACGTGTACAGAGTACGTGTACCGTCCAACCATCTGTGTTCAGTATACTTAAGAGCGCCGTGTACATGAAGCAAAGTTTGAACAAAGTACTCTAAAACAAGGTGCAAGCTGTGGATACAGACTCACCATGTTTTCAGATGATCTCCCCTCTGAGAATATATCATGTTAAATGTGGAATTGTGTATCTGTTTAGTGCAATATGGCATCAGTGTATTTGTATTAGCATTATTATTCACTTTTAATAATGTGTCAGTTCATTTAATTAGCTCACTGCCAGAATATTTCCCCGCGAGTTTCTTCTTTACTGCAGGCTACTTCATTTATGCCATAAACACCATGAGGAGTGTGTATGGTGATTTTAGTAAGTCAGACTGGCAAGAAATCTATTCAGGGTGCCAGCAAGCTGAATTATTTTGTTTTTCTTATCACACTACTGATGTGCGTATTTTCAATCCTCTTGCTTGTCTGACACTTGAAACATTCTTTGTCAGCTTTGTTCTTTCACTGCTGACTCTCAAACGTATTGTGAGGTGTGTACGTGTAAACTCTTATTAATCCCAAACATAGAACTGGGTTTCAAAACTACTACTACTTACAACTATTTTCATCCCTTTTTTAAATATTAGTCCTAAGTTTCCAACAAATGTCATATTTTTTCAACTCAAACTGTCTTTTCTTCAAAAATAGAACTCAGTCTTCATATAGCAAAAGTGTTCCACAGTGTATAATGTGCAGCTCTTAAAGGAAATGTTTAAATGTCTTCGTTCATGTTGTCTCTTTACGTACCCTCCGCTAAATCTGTATTTGTTGCATTAGCAGGTATGAGGTGACATGAATGAGTGAGGTAGAGATGTACTGGAATGGAGTGTGTGTGTGTGTGTGTGTGTGTGTGTGTGTGTGTGTGTGTGTGT
>VUQS01075013.1:52136-62634 GCA_015108495.1 Heterochromis multidens
CGAATAAGAAAAAACACGGGTTTGTCTGGCATAAAAATACATATCCTCCGACTCCATCCAGGAACCCCCGAATCTCTGGCAGAGAAGGAGCTCCAGCTGTTGATGATGATCAACCAGCTGAGTGGTCTGAGGGAGCAGCTACTGGGAGCGCACTCTGAGCAGAGGAACATGGCTGCCCTGCTGCTGGAGAAACAGCAGCAACAGATGGAGCTGGCTCGGCAACAGCAAGAACAGGTATCTGTCCAGATCTTTGCATCTGGCATCCAGTTCAACAGAACATGCAAACATGTGGACATTTCAAAACAAATTTCTGTCTCTCTGCTGTGTATTATCTTGATGAAAACTATAAAGGGCCTTTCTGACCAAATACACGAAAAGCCCCTATATGCACTAGTGCTTGTGTTTTGACTCTATACGAGTAATAGGCAAATTAGATGGAGGAAATTGAAAAACAATCTTTGTTTAACGTGCTTTTTTTCACATAAGTTCATAGAAAGAGAAGAGAGTCACCAGCTTGTTCTTTGAATAAATTAACTGCTGCACGAGTGTGTGACAGACGTAGGAACGAAGAATTTAGCCCTGACTTGCAGTATGGAGGGTTATTTTTGATCAGCCAGCTCGCTGAGTAAGGATTTAACTCCACACTCTTGTAACATTATCACAATGGACAGTGTGTGTCTCATTTCTTGTGTCTCAGATCGCCAAACAGCAGCAGCAGCTCATCCAGCAGCAGCACAAGATCAACCTGCTTCAGCAGCAGATCCAGGTCAGCTCCTCTCAAGACCTTTCACACGTCTTCATATATCACTGCAAGTAGCACTAGAACGGGATGAGAGTTTATACGACAGGCTAATAAATTAATATGTCAGACAAATGACACGTTTCTATAAGATGTGTGTGTCCTGCTCTGTCCCAGCAGGTGAACATGCCCTATGTGATGATTCCGGCTTTCCACCCCAACACCCAACCCCTCCCGGTCAGCTCTGACCCCCAGATGACCTTACCACTGCAACCAATCCCCTGCAAGCCGAGTGAGTAATCAATAATCAAGTGGGATGGTTTCGGTCTTAGAAAAAGTTGTTCTTTTTTAATGCAGGCTGAAGGCAGTGCAGCTTTAAAACAAAGCTCGGAGCTGCTTTGTTGGGGCAGGGTTCTTGACTCAGGTTGTCATACAATAAAATACGATCTAGGAACACCCCTTTGATTAATATATCCGTGATTTTTAAGGAATCTCAGGCAAACACTGCAGAAATTTATAACAATGGCAGGCAGGATTTAGCAACATTGGAAAGCTATGACAGCAACAATAAGTGAAGCTTTCAACTCACCTGATGTGAGAAAAACTGTAATATTGTTCTTAACATTATGTAATCAGTAATCCAGCAGGAACTTGGTCATATTTAAACACGTTATTCAACTTTTTCACCACATAAAGTAACTTTGAGGGAGATTTTTAGTTTACTTTAATGGCCTCTGGACGGACTTCTGTGTGAAGAACATTCTGCCCACATAATGTAATCCATTACTTAATTACTTTTATCAAAGTAATGAATAATGTGTAATATGCTACTTTTACTGATTAATAACCCCAACACTGACACTGATAGACCATTTTAGTCACAGGAATCCCTAACAAATCAACCTTAAGCAAAGTAATTCTGGAGGGCTCAATAAGGTCAGACTATGTACTGCATCCATCTTCAAATATCTCTGTGACCTGCTAATAATCCTCCAAGGTTTCCCTCTGCTTTAGTGAACATTGTGTTTTGTCACTTCATTCAAAGCCTTTTCTTATGCACCCTGTTGTGTAGGAAGAATGAACACTCTACTTATCAATGACTACAAGCTTTGAAGGCCAGAAACTTTGTGCTGAAAAGATATCTCCATCATTACAGCTCCATAAGTTGCCATCCATGAGTGTTTTTGAAAAAAAGCTTAAGTATATTTATGTGCTTCAACTCAGGGGTTATTTTATACAGAAAGGCATCCGTGAGACTCCAGTGGAACAATATGGTTAAAAGTACCTTTCAAACACGTATGCTTGCACAGTTAGCAGGCTATAGAGGCCATGGCTTAGAAAGCCATAGCTCTGTGGAGGCTTGCTTTCACGAGCCTTAAAAGCTGTACTTGTGGGTCTTTTCAAACTTAAAGACACAAGGCCAGTCTTTAAAACAGAGTAGGTGGAATTTAAGGATAGCCATTATTTCGAGAAATGCGTGTGTATGTGTGAGCAGCTCCGAATGTTTTGACAGATAAATGTAAAAAATGTCGGAGTGTTGGGCTGTGTGGAAGAGGTCAGCTGTAGCCAGAAAGTTGTTTTTTTTTTAAATATGCATGGAGTGAAACTCTGAACTGTTTGCTTTCATTTTGTTCAAGTCTTCTATTTGTTTGGACATTTGCATATAACCTCATGTATCAGCTGGACATTGTATTTTGGGGACATTCCCTGCAACTCACTTTCTGCCATGCGTGACTTATGTTAATTCTTGAACTATGATAAAACATTTACTGTTTCAGAATGGCTGTATCACTTACTTTTAACTCCTCAAGCTTAACTGAGTAAATGCTATATCACATGTTCAAATTTATCTTACCAAATCTTAAACTATTGACAATGGACAGCTGATATTGCCTTATTTGTTTGCTCTGCCATAGATATTCTGTATAAACATAGATACATACCAGCTTGAAAGACATATCTCTGCTGCCTCCATATTACTGGGATTATGGCCAATGGAAATAGAAACAGTCATGATGTTGGGAGTGAAAATGTAAATGCTAAAATTAATTTATAGCTATTGGGCAGGGATGTCAAAATCATTTTACATTATGGGCCACATACAGCCCACTTTGATCTTAAGTGAGCCAGACCAGTGAAACTACATAATAAATGTGTAAAATTACAGAAGTTCTAGTAGCTCCTTGCTCAGACTGTGCTATAATTATAAAATATAAAGTTTTTGTTAATTCTCAGAAAATGTCTGTCTCTTTTGTAACTGTGGACCCACCAACCAAAAAAATTATATTTCTGTAGTAGATAGTGGAAAAACAGGAATTTTTCTGTCATTTAATTGTCTGTCTATCACTTAATTACTTTGTTGTAGTATGTATGGTCGTGTGTGCGCATGTGTGTGTGTGTGTGGGTGGGTGGGGTGTAGGTCTTTTTCAATAGGAAAAGCTGTAAAACTTGTGAAAATACAGTTAAAAGTCCAAAATCTCTGTCTTCCTTCACATTTTTCAAAGCCGTCCAGTGGGCCAGATTAGAGTCTTTGCCGGGCCAATTCTGGCCCCCGGGCCTTATGTTTGACACCCCTGCTATGGGGCGTCTCCTGGCTCGTATGAGTGTGTACTGCGCAGGCACTTGTCAGATGATCCTCGAATGAAAAACAGTTGTGACACATTTCTGTGAGATTAGGATTTGAGATTTTATTGTTCACCTCTCTTTAGAAATATACAGGCCCAAGTAATTTCCATGGAAATCATTTACTGGATTTTTCTAAATGTTTTACTAGAAATGTACCTTAAAATTAGGAAAATTTGATTTGTCAGGTTTTTAATTGAAAGAATTGGTCAAAAATACACCATGTTGAAATCATATCAGAGAAGAGATGAGTTTTTAAACACGATTTTGAACTGAGACACATTGGTTTCAGGAGTTTTCAGGATGACACATTGTGTTTGATTTTATTTTTTATTCTATTTTGAACACTTTTGGACTGTATTTTTCAGACCCTCAGTCTAACAGTAGAGGTGATCAAGGAGAGCCAGCCACTTCCTAATAATCCCATTATTAGACTGGCTGCAGTTCAGCCGAGATGGTCCTCAGTGAGTGGAAGTTGGTGGAGCTGAATGGCTAAAATAATTATTTAAACCTGCTCTACACAAAAAGCCCACGTATCATTTTAGTTTTTACAAATGCGTTATTGATCATGTGTCTGAGCTGAAACAGTTAGACTAATGTCCTTTAGTTTTTGTTAAGCTTTGATTATACTCTCCACGTCAGCAAGTCCGATAGGGTATGCTAGGATCCGAGTGACATAAAGGTTATCATTAAGAGCGAGGGTCCGTGCAGACGTTTTTGTGACTGCCTGGACTTATCCTCTAAGACTTTACATTACAATACACCAACTGGGCATGAGTCCCAGCCAGCGGACTTCAAAGAAGTATAACAGGAATGACTACTTGGCTGTCGTGTCTCCAGCTGTCTGTGTCACTGACTGCAAATAATATCAAGGCTTTACAGTGAAGCCACTTTTATCCATAAAATATTAGCATGTTGATTGGTCCATTAAGGACAAGAAAGGACACACTCCCTTTATGGTAACTAAATGTATTGTTTAACAGGCTAATGCTAATAGTTACCAAACTTTTTCCATAGTTTTTACTTTTAAACTTGGTTCTGTCTAAAACTGCTGTTCATTCTTAACATTTGAATCTATGCATTAATACTTTTTTTTATGTATTTTTTAACCTTTCACAGCTATGGACTACTCCATGCAGCTGCTGTCAAACACTCACCCCACCCCCGTAAAGAGAAGCAGTGTTTCCCTCCGACAGGTACAGTATACAGTGCATCTAGAAAGTATTCACAGCACATTACTTGTTTCACATTTTGTCATGTTGCAGCCTTATTCCAAGCCATATCGGCTGGGCCACTCAAGGACATTCACAGAGTGGTCCTGAAGCGACTCCTTTGTTATCTTGGCTGTGTGCTTAGAGTCATTGTCCTGCTGGAAGATGAAGTTTTGCCTCAGTCCGAGGTCCAGAGCATTCTGGAGCAGGTTATCATCAAGGATGTCTCTGTGCATTGCTGCATTCATCTTTCCCTCAACCGTGACTAATCTCCCAGTTCTTGCTGCTGAAAAACATCCCCACAGCATGATGCTGCCACCACCATGCTTCATTGTAGGGATGGTATTGGCCAGATTATGAGTGGTGCCCGGTTTCCTCCAGACATGACGCTTGGCATTCAGGCCGAAGAGTTCAATCTTTGTTTGATCAGACCAGAGAATTTTGTTTCTCATGGTCTGAGAGTCCTTCAGGTGTCTTTTGGCAAACTCCAGGTGGGGTATTGTGTGTAGAATTTTGAGGTGAAAATGATTTTATTAATTCTGGAATAAGGCTGTAACATGACAAAATGTGGAACAAGTGAAGCGCTGTGAATACTTTCCGGATGCACTGTAACTTTATCGTGTATACTGTGTCTAAGTCAGTTCTTTATAGTATTGTAATGGGCACATTACTGAGAAATCAGGGAATTATGGCACTGTTTGCTTACTGTATGGTGTGTGTACCTTCTGTATGTGTGTGGTTTAAGGAAGCTTAAAGAAAGTGAAGCCTTCTGGATGGAACAAATAATATCCTTTTCTGGTATTTGGGAGGCTGAAAAGCTTTAGGAATACACCACACCCTCTGTTTAAGGTTTAATGTGTGTGGCATAGGTGTGTGGTTTTTTTTTTTTGACAGCGTGTGTGTGTGCGTAGCGTGAATTGTGTTTGCACGGCAGGTTCTCAAGCAGGGATGGATCAACATAGCTTAAATAAACAAAAGGGAAGAGAGGATGAGGATAACTTGAAGACAAAAGACTAAAAAAATACTACAAAGGTGTGACAGATCTGCTCTGACATGCCAAATGTGCCGTGCATAACCGGAATACATGCACATCCTTGGCCTTTGCGGTTACACCTGAATATGTCTAAGCAGCCCCACCCCTGCTCATCTGCTCTCACTGTGTGTTTAGGAAGCTAGTCAGCCCTTGAACCTGACCTCTAAGCCCAAGGGGCTCGAGCTGGGGAAGACACCCAGTCCACAGAGCCTGGAGCTAGGATCATTGGCGCTGCAGGGGGCCTACAGACCCAGGGATCTTCAGAGAGAGGTCTCCCACAGTCCACAACGATCTGCCCTAAGTGAGTTATACACAGTCACACTGCTCTGATAAACAGCTGGAATCCCAAAATCACAGTGCTGACTAAGTTGTTTCCAAATCCTGCATGGAAAAGTAAAGTACTTTACCTGAAGTCACAATAAACCTCCAGTACATTATATAATATTTTTTTCCCACTGTTTGAATGACAGTTGATCTAAGAGCTACGCACAAAGGAAACTGAGCGCTTGGTAACAACAAACATTACTTTTTGGACTTTAGTGTTCATGTGACAAACCAAGCAGTAATAAATTGATTGTTAACTGAACACTGGATGTGTTTGCTTTCACAAGTTAATGTTCATAAAAAGAGATAATAGAGGCCACTATGATCCTCATAAGTAACCAACTAATCTCTGTTCTGTATACGTGAAAAACACAAACAGATTTCCATTTGTTTTCACAAGGAAAGAGTTTCATAAAATCAAACACAACATATGTTTTATCTGAGAATTCTTACATCCATGTCAGGAAATACTAAGCAAGCAGCTGAAGTGAGTTTTAATATTAAAACTTTGTCTATTTGTCTTTTCCCACAAGAGAATTATTACGTTCTTTAACTTTCTGTCATTTCCACCAGCAGGATATGAAACTAATCATTATCTGTAGGTGACTGTTGATAAGATCCGTGATGTGGTTCTAGAGGAGTTCTTCTAATGATAACTGACACTTTACCTTCCTCTATCTCATTTTCTTTTTCTTCATCACTGTAATTATCTTGTTCCTCATTTTGTGCTCTCCTCCTTGTGCTTTGTTTTTGTCTGCAGGTTTCCTGGGAGACGGCGACGTGGTCACCCAGGCTATCCACGATGCCCAGCAGCTCCTGAGGAGCCACGGCAGTGCAGGGCGGGAGAGGGACAGGGAGAGAGAAGGTGGTGGAAAAGCGGTGAGCTAATGTTAAAACTACACTCTACAGTCGGAGGGTGTTTAGAGCCACTTTCAGACATGGACCTGGTAATTCTACATATTGGTCTCTTGTCTGAATATGTGCCTGAGCCATTTTTAGGTTAGGTTTCATTGTAGGTGATCTCTAGTAACACTTTTACAGTGGCACTAAGAATAGCATACAGCCTACAATGGCACAAAACAAAACATGCACAAAGAAACTTAATACGTGTGTTGTGTCTTAGCACTAGTTCATTGTCTTACCTGAGAATTCTTCACATCACTTTAGTGTTTCCCACAGATAGACTTTACTTGGGAGGGCCACCCAGGTATCCCGAAGACCACCCAAGTATATTTTTCAATTTCTTTGTATTTTTTTCATCTGTCCAAGACCAATTGATTTACTATTGGACAGTCTCCTCAGTCTTACTTTTGAAAATTCCTTCACTGCTAGCTGGCTACCTCAGGTCCTTCCCCCCCAGTGTTTCCCTATGGACAGGTTGCCTTTGGGCAAACTTACGACAGAGTATTAGGGCCAAATCAAGAAAAAAAATATTATTGTTCATTTTGAGAATAAAGTGGAAATGTGGAGATTTAAGTTGTCGTTTCAAGTCAAACAACTGCCACGGCTGCTGTACCCTCTACAAAATGTCTTGTGTAGAGGAGTTAGTCAAACAACTTGATCAGCTATCTTACTGTATCATGTACAACATGCACCCTCTTTACTGCACGAGGGTGTAACCTTGCATCTGTCCATTGCAGCTATTTCATTTTGCACAAATCCGGCCAACTCTTTCAAGTCTGTGTGTTTTTTCCTTCTGACCAGATGCAGCTTTCTGCACCATCTCTTCGACGTCCTTATACTTATCACCACACTGTGTTCATGTGCTAAAAGAGAAATGATTTCCTTGCTACTAAAACCGATTCTGAAGTAAGATTTCACTAATTCATCTACACAAGACATTTTGTAGAGGGTACAGCAGCCGTGGCAGTTGTTTGACTTGAAACGACAACTTTAATCTCCACATTTAGACTTTATTCTCAAAATGAACAATAATATTTTTTTCTTAATGTGGCCCTAATACTCCTTCATAAAAGCTAGATCATGGCTCTGTCCATTTACTTAAACCTACAATAACAGATTTTTTTGGCCACATGGGGGCAGTATAAATATGCTGCAAACACATCGGCACACACTTTGCTGCTTTTTGGAAATTTGATTAATATCCTTGTGCATAGTTTTTATGTGCAGTATGTACTTGTTTGGCATAGTTTAATTTGTCTGTTGTCTGAAATTGAACTGTTGCCACTGACCGACAATCCGCTTGGGAAATATAAAGTGAACCGGAGTCAAATTCCTTGATTGTGTGCACAAACGTGGCCAAATAAAGATGATTCTGATTCTGATAAATATTCACTATCTTTTAACTCTGTTTGTGTTAAATGCTAAGCTGTGTTCAGCAGCTGGTTGTGAACTTTGCAGAGCGATTTGCGTATAATCTGTTTTTTTTTTGTTTTTTTTAGCTGTTCCATGAATTTTGTGACAGTGGTTAGTGTAATGATAATCACGTTATTTTCGCATTGTAATCATAAAAATATCTGTTACCCCTACCCCTCCACATCTACCTCTCGCTTCTCACAGGTGGTTTAAAAAAAAGAAAAAGGTGACAGTCAAACAATTTGAAACTTTAAAATGATAGTCCACAGCAGAGGTGGGTGTCAAAGTCTTCCAACCAAATACCATCACAGTGTGTGATCCACAGCAATTGCACTTTACAAGTTAATTAATTATTATCAAGTTTCAAGAAGGCAGATCACTAAGGCCCCCGTCACACAGGCCTAGAGACCGGTTGGCGACCACCTGGCAACCACTGGTTGCTGGAGGTTGAGACCAGATGTTGCCAGGGGGTTGCCAACTCTTATTTAGGCCTGTGTAACTGAGGTCTAAAGCGAAACAACAAAAATAGCACAAAAAATTGCCCCCCCCCCCTCTTTATTTGCTAGTTGCCAATAGCCAATGTATTTATCCAATTCCACAACATACTGGTGATGTCAGGGTGGTGACATCCATCTTTTATATAAAGTCTTTGAAATTAAACCAACAACATTACAACATTACTCAGTGTAGAACTGAGTATTTTAGGATGTTTAATCCCACCACTCAATGTAGCAATGATTCAGCTGTATTAAAAGACCATTTTATCTTCAAAGAAACATATCAACTCCTAATGTAAATAGTGTATCACTCTTTCTCTGACCGACATCTAGAGGTCTAATCGGGGTGTCAGTCTGGTTTAGGGTTACATGGAGCTATGCTCCTCCTGAGGATCTAACAGATAGACAAATGTCCCACACACCGCACCCACACACGAGCACAATATTACAGCTTAGTAAACTTAGCTGAGTAAACAGTAAACTGCTGTTCTTAAGTGCTACTAAACTATCTCAAAATTGCATATTTCGTCAGAGAACCTGTTATTTTTTGTATCACTTCTTGTGAAAATGGTCTTCTATTTGTGTCTCAGGTTTTTGTTCTAAAGCTTTGGTCTCAGCTTTGTCCTGAGCAACAGCTGTTGCAGCCTTACAATACCACAAAGGCCTCAGTGTGGCATTGACTGAGCCACCTGCCCTGTCTCTTTGTCCACAGTAATACTGTAATCTGTGGCTCTCCTCCTTCTCCTCCTCCTCCTCCTCTTCTCCTCCATTATCCTGCTCCATCTCGCCTTGGCGACTGTGTTAACACCAATACTGTTGACTGACCTATTTTGGTATTACACTCCACACCGCTGCATGTGCATGAATAACGTTTTACAGCACAGGGTATGGGCGACAGATAATACGCTGATGGTGTGGTAGTTTTGCAAATTCAGAATTGCTACATTCCCATGCCTGCCTTGTCTCCTTCACCTTTCCTCCCTCCAACAATAAACACCATTCTTCCTCCTCCATAGCGTTGTCATTTCCTGTCTTTGCATTTACAGCTCTGCATTTAAGCAGCAGCTGATATGGCGAGTCATGCCATGTCTTTACCTTAAATAGCACTCCAGTGTACTAGTGTGCCTTTAACACTCCCCTTCAACATTAGGTCACTTTTTTTTTACTGCAGTGCAAATTCAGATTGTGTCTTTGTGCTGGTGTGTGAATATTTGTGTGACTTTACAGCATTTCTGAGTTCATCTGTCTTTGTCTGTTTTTATGCCTGCAGGAGTTTAAGGGTTCTCCTCGCAGTGAGAGAATGTCTCAGAGTGAGCGGTGTGAGGACAGACACGGCCTGCCGTCCACCGAGGACCACCTCAGCAGTGATTCTGAGGGTAATTCAATTCAATTCAATTCAATTCAATTTTATTTATATAGCGCCAAATCACAACAAAAGTCGCCTCAAGGCGCTTTATATTGTAGGGTAGAGACCCTACAATAATACAGAGAAACCCCAACAATCAAACGACCCCCTATGAGCAAGCACTTGGCAACAGTGGGAAGGAAAAACTCCCTTTTAACAGGAAGAAACCTCCGGCGGAACCAGGCTCAGGGAGGGGCAGCCATCCGCCGCGACCGGTTGGGGGTGAAGGGAGAAGGACATGCTGTGGAAGAGAGCCAGAGATTAATAATAGCTCATTAAATGCAGAGAGGTGTAAAAACACAGAGAGTGAACAGAGGTGAGAGAAAGAGAAACACTCAGTGCATCATGGGA
>VUQS01075018.1:12497-35090 GCA_015108495.1 Heterochromis multidens
AAAACACACCCACCCAAAAAAAAAAAAAAAAAAAAAAAAAAAAGAAAAAAAAAAAAAAAAAAAGGCAAAAAAAAAAAAAAAAAAAAGAACTATCTACAGTAGATGAACAGTATCTGAAAGTCATGTCTAGAAATAGAAAAAAAAATTAAGCAAAGACCTGACACAGGACCGGAAAGATGCATCTGGCCCTGCAGTTGATCCAGCTACTGTTCACTGAAGCCAGAAATGGTCTCAATGTAAGGGTGGCTGTCAAGAAGCCATTCTTAAGTAACAGAAACAGGGAGAAAAGGTTGAGGTATGCCAAATTACACAAGAACTGGAGTGAAAATCAGTGGCTTAATGAGTGATGAATCCAAATGATTTTTTTTAAAACATTTTTTAAAAGATTTTTTTTATGTATAAAGAAGGTCAGGAGAGCGGTACTACAGTGAGACTCTACAGTCATCTGTAAAGCACAGTGAAAACTCTGTCATGGTTTGGGCCTGCATTTCAGCCAGTGGTGTTGGGGAGCTCATCAGATTTTAATCCAACATGCAGCACAATCTGGAAAACATGTGATTAACAACAGCTTCATTTTTCAGCATGACAATGATGCCGAACACACTGACAATGCAGTAAAAACATATCTGAATAAAAAAACACAATGAAACACAATCAGTCACGGATTGGCCTCCCCAGAGCCCGAACCTCAACGTTAGTGAAGCAGTGTGGGATCATCTTGACAGAGAACGGAACAAAAGGTCGCCAACATCCAAAGATGAGCTTTGAATGTTCTTCAAGAAGCCTGGAGGACTTTTCCTAAAGACTACTTAAAGAAATTACAAGAAAGCTTGCCTGAGAGAGTTCAAGCAGTGTTGAAGAGTAAAGGTCTTACTTTCAAGCTTGTTAGATTTGAATCAACTCTGTTTTTGCCTTACATACTGTATTTCCATTTATGTTTGCACGTTCCAATAAATCACTGCATCTACTTCCCATTTTCCTAGGAAAATATAAAGAAATGAGAGGTGGATCGAGACTTTTGCACAGCACTGTACCTTGACGTTAAATCCATGTGGGCTGCTGCACCAAACAAAGCAAAGCAGAAAACTAGGAAGTGAAAGTCGTATTTATCTTTTTATGTACACACAAAAATCTTCTTAAAAAAAACTTCTTACATGCAAATAAAAAAACAGGGGTATAGACTAGACTAGTCTTGCTTTAGCTACATAATTATCTGATGAAACAATGAAAATGAAGTTTCAAGTAAATCAATCAGGAAGCTTTTTAATCAGTGTGTACAGTAAAATAATCAAATGAAAAATGTAATCAGTCCTGATAAATATTAATCACTTGCAGTTCTACCTTTAGTTATTTTATATTTTTTTAACCCTCTTATCAAGTGCAGGGTCACAAAGAGGCCATAGTGTGTACAAGCATGGACTGGGTGAAAGGCAGGGCACACCCTTGACATTTTGCCAGTCTATCGAAGCACTAACACGTATTGACAGACAAACATTCACACTGACATTCACAGCTACGGGCAATTGGGAGTTTTCACTTCACTTAAGCTGAAGCAAAGCACAGAGAGGAAACCCACACAGGCATGAGAAGATCAAAAAACTTCACACAATGATGTCCCATTTGGTGAGGTTGCGAAAACACCCAGGAACTTTTTGCCGATAGGCAAGTGGCCTTGCCAAAAAATAAAAAATATGAAAATAAAAACATGAAAACAAATGCATGTGAAAAAAGTTAAAATCTCACATTTGATTATTTAATTTTCAGCTCTGGCTCAGGGAGGTATGACTCTTCGAATGAAGTATAAACAAAAACTTCAAAAGAGTACTACTTAGAGTATGTAAAAATGCTTACTTCTTAATCAAAATGCCAAGCTTCAGCCTCCTCTGAAAGCCTTTTTAGTAGTGTTACCCTCTATTTGCCAATGGTGCCACTGACCACTCAAAAGTGTCAGGTTGAATTAAGGCTCGTGCAAACACATATTTGAGAAACTGCCATTTTAACTGGAGAATGTGAAAGAATTCTTCCATTTTTGTTTTTGTAGCTTCCAAAGCTATTGCATGTCTATTTCTAAAAGACGGCCAATCACAAAAAAAAAACATGCTGATCAGGAAGGATGGAGATAATTTTCCTAAAATTAAAGCTAAATAAATTAAATTAAAAAAAAAAATCACCTAATAAAAATATATTGGATGAGTACTGCTTTGCAAATGGAGGTCAGCCTCTCTGCCTGGAAAGTGAGGCGCACCTCTTGCTCCATCTGCAGCAGTCAGACCGAGTCTTTGCACTGTGTGAGAAAGAAAAATAACAGACATTCTGTTCTTTCTAACTTTCTCTGTGAGTGATTATTTTACATTTAAATGCAGTTGAAATCAAAGCACAGCTATTATCTTTGACTTATGTGTCTGGTGACTCTGTCAGATCCCATCGCAGATTATAAAATCCAACCAGCTTTAATTTAAGGGATTGAACAAAAATATCACTTTACCTGCTGAGGAATTATAGCCATTTTTATATGCAGACACTTACTTTCAGTGATTCAAATGTAATTGGACAATTGACTCAAAAGCTGCTTCATGGAGAGGTATGGGCTATAACTTTGTTACTTCTTCATAAATTACGCAGATAAAAAGGTCTGGAGATGATTCCAAGTGGGGCATTTGCATTTGGAAACTGTTTCTGTGAACCCACAGCATGCGGTCAAAGGACCTCTCAATGCAACTAAAACAGGCCATTCTAACAAATCCATCAGAAAGATAGCAGGAACATTATTATGGTTCCACGGTAAAGAAAAACCCCTTCAAAACATCCAGATAAAAGAACACTCTGCAGGAGGTATGCACATCATTATCCAAGTCTGCTATAAAGCAAAAAGTAATTCAGATTTCATTTTAAAATTTTTATTAACAACATATAAAGCCCTACATGGCCAGGCTCCTGCATACAGTTGTGCTCATAAGTTTACATACCCTGGCAGAATTTGTGATTGTTTTGGTCATTTTTCAGAGAATATGAATGATAATATAAAAACTTTTCTTTCACTCATGGTTAGTGGTTGGGTGAAGCCATTTATTGTCAAACAATTGTTTTTTTCCCTTTTGAAATCATAATGACAACAGAAACTATCCAAATGACCCTGATCAGATCTGATTAGAAAAAGACTGAACTAGTATGGCTTGTTTCGAAGGGTTGCCAGGAGAAAGTCTCTTCTCTCTAAAAAATAACATGACAGCATGGCTTAAATTTGCCAAATTGCATCAGAACAAACCACAAGAGTTCAGGAACAAAGTATTTTAGACAGATGAGATGTTTGACCATAATGCACAGTGCCAGGTTTGTTGAAACCCAAACACGGCATATCAGTACAAACACCTCATACCAACTGTCAAGCACAGTGGTGAAGAGGTGATGATTTGGGCTTGTTTCGTGGCCACAGGATCTGGGCACCTTGCAGTCACAGAATCGACCATGAACTCCTCTGTATACCACATAATTCTAGAGTCAAATGTAAGGGCATATGTCTGACAGTTGCTTGGCCAAAATGGGATCATGCAACAGGATAATGATTCCAAGCCAACAGACTGGCTGAAAAAGAAAAGACTCAAGGTGTTGCAATGGCCCAGTCAAAGTCCAGATGTCTACCTGATTAAATTGTTGTGACCTTAAGGGAGCTGTGCATAAACAAATGCCTGCAAACCTCAATGAATTGCAACAATGCTATAAAGAAGAGTGGGCCAAAACTCCTCCACAATGATATGAGAGACATGATAAAGTAATACAAAAAACAAAAAAGTTATTATTATTAAACAATCAACTTACTGGTTATAAAACGTGGTTCTGCAAGCCATTGAATCATGGAGTGTAATTAGTTTTTCCACAGGACTGCATAGAGTCCTGTGAAAACTTTCTTTCTTTCTTTCTTTTTACATGACTGGAAGCTGAGAGCCTGTGCTTTATGTTTATAATTGTCATACAACTGTTACTTGAATATGTTTTGGTGAACAAAACAAAAATGTGTTGGTTGCCAAAACATATATTGACCAAATCTGCATAAAAACTACATAAACTGAAAGACACAGAGTGCCACATCTGAATACAGCAGTTACAGGATTGGAATGCAAACTGATCTCATCCCACGTAGTACATCACCCTTAATAAAACCAAATTCTAGGCATGCCAGTGTCTAGAAAAAACTTGTTTGTCTGAAGTTGTTTCATGTTTCCTGTAACATCTAGCACAAACTTCATAAAACAAAACATAGGCTAAAGGGTAGAAAACCTGTATAATGTGCTCTTCATACCAGTATAGATGTAAATGTCTGCATAAATTTATAGTTTGACACAGTCGCTTCCTTCCACCTTTATAAACCATCTTTAAAAGTTGTTTTAAAATTGTTTAAAATTTTGTAGCAGTTAGAAACTGTCATTCAAAGTTGAGACTGGTGACTTAAGCCATAGCATGTGATTAACATAATTTTCATACTCACCACATTAGATGTAGTCATGATCCTAGAAATGACCAATCCCATTAGAATAGAAAGGATAAAGTTGGCCACTCAAAGCAAATTTACATTCATCTACAGTGACCCCTCCCACTAAGAGTACAAGTTACAAGCAGAGTTACCAGACCCCCCTTATGACCGAGGTCAAGGCTTTGGGATTTTCTTTTAATGAACTGTAATGTAATGTACTTGCTTTTATATAGTGTTTTTCTAGTCTTTGTGACCACTCTGTGTAATCGAAACGGTCTTATTTAAAAAGATCTCAGAAGCACATTTTATTTACTTCTTAGTGTATTACTTAATAAACACAGACAGGTATAAATATCATTTGTCACTTAACAACTCTAATTTTCCAAGGACTCAGGTTTACTTAATGTTACAATTATATACAAGACATACATAAAAAGACAAATATATAATAAGACTTAATGGAAAAGAAAAAAAAAAATGTCACTCAAAAAAGGTAATTCAGCAGCTACAATTTCAATTATGACCAGTTAAATAGTTTATAAGGGATGAACAACTGAGGGTAAGTAACTTAATTTTGTGCATATACTGTATTTGAAATAAATTATATCCAAAATCAATCCAAAAAACAAGTAAGCTAAGAAACAGCTCTACCATATCAAACAAGATGGAATTTACTAGTCTGTTCCACTTGCTTTTAAAATAAAACTGTATTTCTGTTTATGTTTGAACAGGATGTTGAGTGGGCCAGGGTGATGACTGCTACAGACACCTTCTTGTGCAGAGCTGTGATTGTCACCTGCCCCCCTCATTTGGCAGGTCAGTGTGCGTCTCCCACCTCTGTCAACTTGCTAAATGAAATTCTCACTGATGCAGAAGGCAAATATCCTTCTCTCTCATCTGTCTGTCAAATGTGGCAAACTGTGCATCCATGCAGATAAATCTATGATTTTCCTAAATCTTCTTTAGCTCTAGAGTGTGGCAACCACTTTGGCTGAAGTACACTCAGGTCTCCAGCTCACAGAATGCCTGGATTGGATTTTGAACTCAGGCAAGCGTTAAAGCCAAAACTTTAACTGGAGTCTAACATGACATTTACAGCAGTTAGCTGTGGGAAGTTGAAATTGGCAAAGACGTCATTGCCAACCTCTCTGCATTTAGGTTACCAAAGCAGGACATGTACTTTATTTTTGGCTGTTTGTGAGAAACTGAAAGTTTTAACTGAACCAAAAGTTAAATGAATGCCATGCTGTAAAACAATTTTCACAGACAGCTAAGAGTAAACAAATGTGATTTGTTTATTCTTGGCTGTCTGTGAAGTGACAATATATGGTGATTTTTTTTCAACCCTTGATTTAGTTTCCTCATATGGAAATGGAGATACCTACATCCCAACATCTAATCAACTATAGTGGAAAATTGTGTTGATTTTGATTGGGTCTGGATTTGATTTCTGCCCTCCAGCTGGTGCTTGTCATGTGTAGGACACACACCAAGGCTGGCGTTGATGCAGGCTGAAGTTGTGACTGGAATCACGCTTGGTTTTGCCAGGTTTGGAAAGGGCTGAAGCTAAATCCGAAGCGCAGGCTTATACCGAGTCTGTTCCTATTTGTTCTAAGCTGGCAAAAGATCTGTCACTCAAAGCCTCATACTCAGAACCATGGACCACAGCCAGGATCCTTAATGAGACAGGTCTGAGAGCAGTGTTGAATTATGCAGCATGGATTGCTCTGGCTCGTATGCCACAGTGCCACACTTTGGCCTTAAATCAGTGTGGGGAGGTTGACAGGGACTCTCAAAAGCCAAAGTCAAACCAGTGATTGAGACGTCACCTCTCCCAAAAGAAGTTGGGTGTAAATTTAAGTAAGGTTTGCAGCTTAAAGTCCTCTATGTGACATGTTTCACTTTGAATTTTCTGGGAACTGGGTAAACCTGAGCAGCTTTGTGATTTGTGGGTGTGAGGAGGAACAAGACAGGTGGGATTGACGATAAAGACTAAATGATTCCAAGTCTCTCTTGGACAGCCGAAGTCTAAAACTATATTTGCTGTATCCACTACCTCTCAAGTTTGTCTCTTTTACAGATGTTTGGTCCTGACATTTCAAATTCATTGTAAAGTCACTTGCTTTTGAATCCAATAATGGGCAGCTGGATATAAAAAGTAAAAAACTACTTTAAGTCTACAGGGTGCGTGGCATCAAGACATGCTGCTATATTCACACACACCAGGATTTTTTTTTCTAATACATCATATTAAACCTGTTCTTGGCTGCTGTATTTACCTCCCTGTTCATCTATCCATCTTTTGTAATGAGTCCCGTCAGGTTTTTTTTTTTTCTTTTTGATACCCCTTCTCTCACTCATGTTGATGATTTATGAACTGTTTTGTCTCACTGCATATTGAGATTGCTATGCATGAAAATGATGAATGTGGAATTAAGATCTGCTGCCATGTGTTGACTTTTGAAATGTGGATATGTAAATATGTGGATGTTTTTCCTGGTAAATAGTTTATAGGTTACTATGTTTATTCATTCTGAGACTGGATAAGATTGAGATCAAAATCATGAATAGCATTTCACAGCTTTTTTTGGTTTGTTTTTTGGAGTATAATGCAATTAAGCATACAATCTAATATTCAGCAACTGTTACAGAGAGCTTTGTAGCTGCTAAATTAGCATTTAGTTTCACACTATATTACTGTTTCTCCTTTTAGGAAGCTCTTAGTAGAACATGCTGTGAGTGCACACGACTGTGTGAGCTTGTGTGTGTGTATTTATTTTGAAAGTGGTGAAGCTAAAGTTCTCGAGGACAACTGCAAACTCACTGTACCTGACTACAGTGTGATACATATCTCTTGAAGAAGGAGCTGCTCAAAATTAGAAGAGGCTTGGAGGAAACTACTGCATGTGCCACTCAGGCCTGGTTTACACTAGTAGAAAATGGGTAAACAGTGCATTAGCAATGATTTGACAACTTACACTGCGTGAGCCAGGATTCTAGGTCAGTATCTGCTGTGCTGTGAATGAAACTAATGGAGCCTAATTTAGGGATTAAACATGAAGTGGGAGCTAAAGTGATTGTGAAGATAATTAACGCTGTGATTTTTATCTTGCTGAGTTTAAACTCAGTGAAATTCATTTCCACTATCTCTTTGTATTTTACATCTCTCCTGATGAGTAATATAGCAAGTGTTGAAGAGCAGACAATTATAGCTGTTTAGCAAACCTTCATTGACCAATGGAAAATTGCTATGGAAAATTCAGACAAACCACGGTCAATATTCCCAAAAAGCTGAATCTGTTCATCTGGACGTCGCGTTTTCAGTGGGAGGTCAGTTTCATGATCATGAAACTGACCTCATGGCCCATTGTTAGTCAATGGTTTCGGTCATTATGCAAATGTACTGTTTATAAGGTTGGGGAAGCCTGCAGTCAGCTGAGACTGAAGTAGTCACCAGAGGTGTGAAACGTTTCTCCCACTGAAAACGCTACGTCCAGATGAACAGATTCAGCTTTTTGGGATTCTTTTACCTGGATTATTGAGCATGTATCAAGAGACACGGTCAATATTGTCTTTTGTGACTAGAGTTTGACTGTTACTGGATTTTTTTAGATCAATGTGATGTCAGTATTTGAAAGCTAAAAAGATGATACAAAAAATAGTGTCTGAAATGATAATTTAACAAACACCTAACAACTGTTTTTGTTTAAATTTGATCATCAAAAAGTGAACTTGTGAACAAGACCCCAAGATACTTAAACTCCTCCACCTGGGGTAGTAACTTGTCCCTGACCCGGAGTGGGCACTCCACTCTTTTCTGGCTGAGAACCATGGTCTCGAACTTAGAGGTGCTGAGTCTCATTCTTGGCACTTCACACTCTACTGCAAACCACGCCAATGCAAGCTCAAGGTCACCATCTGATGAAGCCAACAGAACCACATCATCTGCAAAAAACAAAGATGAAATCCTGAGGCTACCAGAGTGGAGACCCTCCACCAGGTCTGAGGAGTGTGATCCACCTATAGTTGGAGCACACCCTCTGGTCCCCCTTCTTAAACAGGGGAACCACTACCCCAGTCTGTGAATCCTGAGGCACCGCCCCAGACCTCCACGTAATGTTGCAGAGACGTGTGAGCCATGACAGCCCCACAACATCCAGAGCCTTAAGGAACTCAGGATGAATCTCATCCACCCCACTGACCCTGACACTAAGTAGTTTAACTACATCAGTGACCTCACCCCCAGTGATAGGCAAGTCGTCCCAGTCATCCCCAGACTCTGCTTCCATTATAGAATCCGTGACTGTGAGATTGAGGAGATCCACAAAGTGTTCCTTCCACCTCCTGACTATATCCTCAGTTGAGGTCAGCAGCGTCAACATGGTCCACTCGGACTCAATATCCCGAGCCTCCCTCGGAATGCAAGTGCTGCTGGAGGTGGGGATTGAAGATCTCATGGACTAGGGCCTCTCCCAGACGTTCCCAGCACACCCTCACTATACATGTGGGTACACCAGGCCTGCCTAGCATCTTCCCCAGCATCTGATCCAACTCACCACCAGGTGGTTATCAGTTGACAGCTCAGCATCTCTTTTTACCCGAGAGTCCAAGACATTCGGGCGCACGATGACAAAAATCCCTGTACCCCAGCCTCTGATCCACAAAGCACCGAACTCCTACGGTCCCTCCTTTGGGTGGTGGGCCCACAGGAGGACGAGCCCATGTAGCCTCTTTGGGCTGAGCCCAGCCCGGCCACTAGATGCTCACCCTCGAGCCTCTACCCGAGGCCTGAGTCACCGGTAGGACCCCGGTAACCCTGTCCCAGGCACAGGGGTTATCTGAATTGCTCTTTGTCCCCGACAACATAGCTCCTGGGGTCATTGGAATGTATAAACCCCTCCATAAACCCCCGCAATGAGGTGGCGATTCACGGAGGGGGTAGTTTGATCGTATTTAACTGATACAGCATAAGCAAATAAGTTTGTTAAATTAAATCTGAGCATTTTCAGCTACCCTGCCTTTATCGTAGTGGTAAGATATTTGTAACACTTGGGATAACAGATAAAACTTGCACATATGGACACCGCATGGTATGCATTTTAAAAGTATGCTAGGATAACATCAGCAAACAACCCTACAGCTGTCAGTTGTGTTATTTTTTTCAAAATTATGATCAACGTACCCGCAGTAGCTGGCATCCCCCCCCCCCCTTAATTACCTTTCATTTCCATTCAAAAGTGGATTAAGATATGTTTTCCTGGCATTAAAATTATGAATACGAATACGAATACGAATAACTTTATTGATCCCAGAGGGAAATTCATTTGTCTGACAGCTCATCTGCTATATGAGAATTGTAAAGCCTGATGGCTGTGGGTGCAAATGATTTTCTGTATCTCTCCGTTTTACAACGGAGAGAAAGGAATCTTCCAGTACTGATGGTTTTTTGTTCCATGAAGATGTTATAAAGTGGGTGATCAGAGTTGTTCAGGATGGCTTCTAACATCTTTAGTGTGCATCTTTCCACCACCTCCCCCAGCGTGTCTAGTCTGGCTCCAATCACAGAGCCAGCTTTCCTCACTAGTTTGTCCAGTCTCCTTGCATCCTTGTTTCTGATGCTGCCTCCCCAGCAGACTGCAGCATAGAACAGCACACTTGCCACCACAGACTGATAGAACATCTGCAGCATTTTACTGCAGATGTCAAGAAAGGCAAGAAAATTAGTAGTCAAAATTAACTGTCCTCTTTCTGTGGTCCACTAGCTGCATGTAGTCAGGTATTCATAGGCAATTAAAAGCCATTCAATATCAAAGCACAGTTAAATTAATTTGTAAACAAATTACTTTGGACTCAAGGATCATTCTCCTTGAGTCCACTTTTGCTTAGACCAACAGCAATGCTGGAACAACGATGTATGTATAGATGGGGGAGGGTGTATATGTTGACTACTGCACCTTCAATTTCAATAAGTGTCAAGGGGATGCATAGGTAATTTAATAAAGGATCTGTGCTGTAATGTGGCCATAGATACAGACCTCAATCTTTAACATTTGGTTTAAGTGGTTGATGAAGAGTGCTGCCCATCTCTAATGGCCTTACAGATTTATGATACTAGGGGTTGCTATTTCTTTGGTATTCATTTGTCATTATTACCTGTATCTTTTGAATTGGCCCTGGGAATGGATATCTACCTAGAATTATGGTCAGAATGGTGCTGTTTTTTTCTCCTTTGTTTCAATCAAACAGCTGACACATTAAATGTTTTTTTTTTCCCCTATTTTCAGATGCAATTATCTAGGCTACTTACCTGGCAAGAAGTTGTATGTGTCACTACTTTTTCCTTTTCTCCACAGCAGGTTGTTAAGGCTTACGCTGTGGACTGCTCTGTTGTTTTTGTCAGGATGGAACTTATTATCTTTTGCAGCTTACACAGGCACAGCCAAGAACTAAACTTTAGTTATTTTTTCATACTTTTTAAAGGATTTCTTTTTGCACTACTCTTTATAAATTGCCATTCAGAAGCTGCATCTCTGAATCATCACCCCTTTGATGTTATGTCTTGATTTGAGTGGCTTTTCAAGTTTCACTTTCCTCATCCTTCAAAAAGTCAAAGACACTGGAAGTGCCAGTACCGTATGCTCTGCCAAAAGTTCAGAGTGAAAAAGTAATGGAAATTTTGAGGCCTCTTGCCGAAGGCTACCACAGATGTGACTTGCAGGTCAGCGACAGAAGAAATTGAGAAAGTGTGGTGACTGTTGTCCAGAAGTGCATTCACAAAAATTAAGTCAGAGAGGATCAAATGCCAGAATTTTTTTTAAAGGAAGAACATGAAATGAAGACAGACAGAATGACGATGAAAAATTGAAAGGAAACCACTCTGAGGGGAAGCAGTGTCCTCAGATGTCAGAGTATTAAGGGTCAGGAACAAACATTTGTGCAGATAGCTTTGAAGCTATGAGATGCTCTTGAGCTTGGCACTGTTTTGCAAAGATGACAGTGTAATGCAAAAAAAAAGAAAAGCCTGACGAGCTGTCAAATTAGAGTGCTTCAGAGAACAGTAGATGAGGATGGTGTCAGCATACCAGAGGGAACTTTCAATTTTTCCCCTCAATGTCTGGTCTAAATGTAAATCTTTTGACCTTGAACTTCAACTATCTCTTGTCAAACTAAAGCAGGGGCTCTTTCATTCAAATGGTTTAGGATACCAATTAGCATCATAGCCATGGTTCTTATAATTCTAAATTGAGCAAACTGTCTTTATGAATTGAACAATATGTAAATCATTGAACAGACTGTAACATACGTTTCATGTTAAAATTTTCACGTAGTCAAATAGAAATGATACTGGAGAAAATGCCAGGGCTAACCATTGGATTCATCCTCTGAGGACAATGGCTATCTGATCAAAATGGAAAATTTTGTCAGCCTCAGAGTGTTGTACCCACTAATGGACCAAGAGACCATCACTACCTTAAGTAAAGCCACATCTAGTACTACTAAAACTGTGAATATGCTACATTTGCAACAACATGAAGCTTTAATTTTACAAAAATGCATTGCTTTCTGAGTTGCTAGGCTTAAAGGGCTGCCAGCCTAACACTGAACAATTGAATGCTCTCGAATCGAGGATATTTTGTTATTCTCAAAGTGGTTCTTTCAGTTCTGTGTCAAACAGGGAAAATCATCAGTTTCTATACTGTGGATATGCTGAAACCTGTGGTCACAAAGGTTTGTGATAATGCCCACCTTTTCAGTAGATGCCAGAAACAAGGCACATTCCACAGTAAAAAGTGCAATTGGATGCCTAAAAAAAAAAAAAAATGCTGCTGCAAATAGCTGATGGGTGTATCAACTCAGCAAATTTGCGTGCACTCGCTCATGTTTATTTAAGTGTATAAATTGTCATTCCATTGTTCCCATTTTATACTGTTACTTATGTCACCTTGATTTGACTGTGATTTTGAGTTGCGGTAGCAAAGTTCCACAAAAGTGTCATAACAGATTAACATATTTATGAGTGGATGATAGTGTTTTCACTGCAGTTTTGTGTTCAAAAGCGTAAGACGCCAGTGTATGTTGTATTTGCTCATCTGCAATTCAACAGCTGCCTGACAAAAAATGTGGCAAAAGGCATTCCTTGCTATCAAATTAGCTTGCTTTGGTGTCAAAAATAGTATCATGGATAGATACCACTTGACAGGCCTTATATCATGTGTACAGTGCTGTCAATTGAATGTCTAGGTGGCCATGTCAAATTAGTTTTGAGCCACTTATCATATCACTGTTTTTCAATTATACTGCTTCAGGCTCATAAATTTTGCTCTGCATTGAGGGCATTATTTTGAGGTTGCCGACAGGCCCTTGACGGTTTCAAAATGATGTTTCACATCTTCTAGTGGTTCATTCGTTAAAAGCCTGGCTTCTGGCCAGATGTTGGTTCACTTGCCAGAGCAAGGACAGAAACAGCTTGCCTTCTCTTTATGTGTGACATACGCTACCTCTAACGGTACTGATGAAGTTACTTGACGGTCTTCACATCAGTGAGATTGAGCTTTAACAGATGTAAGTGCTGTGATTAGTACTCTGAAGCCAAGCAATAGGCAGAGTAGCAGTAGGTCATGGCGATTTATTTATAAGGTCATTAATGCTAGTCAGTGATTAAAGATAAAGCCATCCTAATCAATAGAAGGATTAGCTCAAGAGTATCTTAACTTCCCTTCTTTTACTCTGTGTTTCAAAAGAAAAAAAAAGTATTGATTAGTCCTATGTATTATAGTACGGTATAAAGCACAAGTGAGATCAGTGAAGGTGCTAAACTAGAGGGCAGCTTTTGGGGCCGCTGAGAGTCAGGAGGTAGAGTGGGTCGTCTACCAATTGGAAGGTTGGTGGTTCAATCCCCAGCTCCTCTACTCTGCATGTCAAAGTGTCCCTGGGCAAGATACTGAACCCCGAGTTGCCCCCAAAGCAGTGAGAGTGTGTGAACATTAGGTTAAAAGCATTCAGACATAGAAAAAAGCACTTCTATGCACTTTGTAGGGTCTTTACCTTACAATATAAAGCATCTTGAGGTGACTGTTGTTGTGATTTGGCGCTATATAAATAAAATTGAACTGAATATGAATATATGGCTAAATGAGGCTTGTAGTAAGAAAGCAGTATAAGTGCTCAAATAGAGTAGAAAAGCACTATTTAAGTACCAGTCCATTTTCAAGATTCATGGTTTACTGTTTTCCCACCAGCAAAGATCAACTACCAACCAGCCCTGCCCAGCCAGAGAGAATTCCTTACTCAGAACATGCCTGTGGGCCATATGATAAAATTCATTATTACCTACAAAACGGTGAGTAAAAAAATATCAAACAGAAGATCAAATCCAAAGCATTTATTTTAAAGGATAACCTTTTTTCCATTCAAATCTGTTCAGTCAAATTTTATATATACTTCTTCCAAGGGAATTTTGTACTTATCATATCTAAATAAAAACAAGATTTAATTTATAAAGAAGATTGGCTATGGTCGATAATTCATTTGGTCATAAATTCAAAAGGTGTTATGTTAAGTTATTACAATTCATGGTGTGTATATATATATATATATATATATACACACATATGCACTTGCAAGGGCTGTATTTTAAACTTTGTATAGTTGGTAATTAAAACATTAAAAACCAACAACATGGATATAAAATAACAAACCAAAAAAGGCAAGCCAAAAATGGTACTGTTGATAGACATTTTTCAAACATTTATTTGGTAAGCAGCAGTCTTTATCAAACAGCAAATGTAAAACTTGACAAATTTATACATATCAACAATCTGTACAAAGAGCTTCTAGCACATGGAATTTGATTTGTTTAATCTAATCCATTTTGCACTTCCACTACAACAACACAATTAATTAACAAAATGCTTCTGTGCCTTGTTAAGTAACTAAATTTGTCAGCTGTACGGAACATAAAATCATTAGATCGGTGTCTTGGCAAGATACACTAAGATTCTAATAAACATATGGAAATACTGCTCACTGATAAACAATATGGTTTAATTTCTACTCTGCTCTTGTGCATCTGCAGAAAGTCAATAGTCTTATAGATGGTTGGAGACCTTACTTTTATCAGTTATAGTTATGAGTTGTAGCCCAGGAGGTATGGGTCATATGACTGAAATATGAATGCTTAAAAAGGTTAAATATAATAGATGTAAAGCATATACATTTTCCCAACAGGCTGAAGGAAATAGAGTATACACGAATGGAAGGGAAACAAATCATCAAGCGAAAACCAAGAGAAATACAGTTCAGTCTTTGTAGCTCTTGAAAAGGGGACCATTATTTCTAGGCGCACAATATCATCACGACCAGTGCGTCAAGACATAGACACCAAAGGACAACTTGTGCCTAATTTGGAGATGCCAGCTGCATCTGATTAAAAGTATAAAAGTACAAAAAAGTGCATTCCTGTGGTGTAGGTGTGGAGCCATCCTCAAACTGTGCAGCCATTTGCTTCATCAGATGTTTTACCACTGCTGTTGGTGGTCTTACATGTGTATGTACAACTAGTTTCATACTGCACTAATGTCAATGTGAAAAAGCTCTTTAATGACTTGGGGAGTCACAAAACGATCTCATTTTCTCAACAAAATACTTAGCCTGACCCTAATGGTCCATTTTAGTGTTTTAAACATCTAAATCCGTGAAGCTAGTGTCCCCATTTCATTTCTGCATTTCATTTTAGCAAATTTCTGGTTAAATCTGGCTTGCTTCATTTATTTATTTATTTTTTTAGAGTAGTAAATAAACATTTTTTGCTGTTTTTATGGAGTTAAAAAAAGAATAAGCAACTGAATTTCCTCTCACCTGTGCTACAGAAAATCACAGCTACTGTGGAATTTTGAAATCAAATCTGATTGGTATTCACCCAGTCTTTTCCAACATACACCTTACAGACCTTAGCTCTTGTCATTAATTTAATATGTCAGTATACCGACATAGGTGAGGATGCATACTGATCAAAAGCAACATTGTAAAAAATCTTACTAAGCAAATTCCACTGATTTGTAGTCTTCTCACCTAGTCCAAGGTCCCTTGAGGTGTATTTTCAGGACCTGAGAAAAGCTGTTCATGCTTGAAAACACACAAATGTCATTGAGTGGTAGCAGTTCTGCATGAAGGAGTCGGAGAAATACCTCAATAGCATGGTGAGAGGCTGATCCATTTATACAGAGAACATCTTGAAATTATTACATTGTATTGATTATTGTAAAAAAAAAAAAATCCTTTCTATTCACTAAGATTTTCTTGTATAATCTTTACTGATAAATACTGAAATACACATAGATTTACTAAAGTTGTATTTTTGGATATCCTTTGGATACCTCTAGTAAGTTAATTCCAGCAGTCCCCACTGACGGGAAAGGAAGAATGAGTTTCAAGATGGGCTCCCTACTGGAGACATTTCAGGGGAGAGTGATTCAAAAAACCAACCTTGCGCTAAAACCCATGACCAGAGGAAATCACAGAGACACTTTGATAACAGATGGCAGCAGACTTCTCTCTAGGAAAACACTCAGCTGACCAAGCAGTTCACTAGAATGCCCTTGCCACATCACTTGTGCAAGCCCAAGGATTTAGCATTTTCAGCATAAATAGATGAGGTACATTGTTACCTTGGATTATCATGGGATACAGTCTTTAAAGCAGTAGCATGTCCCCTTCAGGATCAAAATCCTGAAGGCAGGACTCCAGTGCAATCTTTTCAAGATTGGAGGCAGCCTCAGGCTGGACAATACATTTGTGTCTCCACTTAACTGTGAAAAAATTTCCCAGTGACATGTTATTTGCTAAAGCAATGCTTATAGCACAAAAAGATACTGTAGAATGAACCATAGGCAAAATATATGAAACTTAAGGTTTGGATGTACTGTACAAGAATTAACAGTAGCAAATTCTAAAGCCTGAAATAGCCCATTTGTGTGTACGTTTTTGCGTAGCAGCATCCAATCTCAGAAGTGAATTAGTATGATTCAAAATTTTACATTCAGGAATGACTTGCCAAGGGGTAAAATATATATGCACCTAAACAAGGTTTAACAATTAAGTCCAATGTATCAGACAAGTAATAGAATAAGCACTTCAGCAGAATCCACAGTGTTTGTTCTACAACTTACACAGCATGCTATCTATTTGTATTGCCAGGACCTGCTTTCTCTTCTCAGTGTGCCTAGAATAGGGAATAAGGTGAACTTAAACCAACATATTAGATGCTTGTTTAGCACTCGATTTAGCCTGCCTACACTACTCTGGTGGGAGAGTTGATATGTGCTGTGCAGATGGATAGATTTTTTTTGAAAAAAAAAAAACCACATATATATACATACATATACATATATACATACATACATATACATACACATATATATACATATACACACATACACATATATATACAAACACACACACACACACACACACACACACACACACACACACATTTAAAGCTTCATTTCAATCACAATGTAAATAAAATAGAAATCTATTTTGGCTTTTTGTTTGGGGGGGGGGTGTTATCCGCAGTGAATAACTAATCAAGATCACACAAAGGGCAACTATAATTGAACTGAAATCTTCAGTAATCATGTATTAAATAAAGTCATTATTTATTTAGAGCAAAAATACAATGACAGTAATTAGAAGAGAGAATAAAAATTCAAAGCAACATCCAGAAATATGCTTTCAGAATCAATTACTATAATGCAATCACTGTGATCTCAATATTTGAGAGATACAGCATAAAAGGATGACTCGACACACATTTAAATTCACTTGGATATAAATGCGACAGTGAATGCTTATACAAATATAATGTAAATGCAGACGACATAGTAGTATTAGTAATGCAATGTTTTTTTATATAATGCTTCTAGTAGCAGTAGTGATACAATGGTTTCTTTTACAATTCCCTATTTTACAAAGTGAATAAATTCTTAAATAAAAAAGTCACAGTTAAGTGTAATTTGATGAAGGTTCCAAACAGTCTCTACTACCCAAATGGCTTTGCTGCAGGTACATTAAAGTTACTTATTATTACATGAGGCTGTGGGTTGCCAGAAAGCAACACACTGTGTGTGAGAGAGCCAAATGATTATAATTTTATGAAACACTTGTATTACATTTGTATATCTCATTCTATTTTACTACCACAGAATGGTCTTCACATACATGAAATGTATTCAAATTAACTACTGTACACTGCAATATATAAAAATAAAATTACACTTACACATATGAACATGCAATTTGCATTTGTTATAACATATTATACTTTATATTACTAATATTATACTGTTGTTTAGTAAAACAAAGCTGTAATAGAATGTATATTTTTTTATAAAGAATATGTTTCTTAAAAAACTCCATAGGCAACAGTGCTAAAAAAAAAAAAAAAAAATTGTAAAATAACATCAAATTAATGAGAAATTAATGGAATACTTAATCATAAATCAATGACTTTCTTTCATGACATAACTAGACAGATGTTACTGTACGGAAGCTCATTTTCTCCAACCAGTCCTGTGTTCCAGTGATATATTATTACCTAATGCAAGGTTGTCATGTTAAAAGGTAGACTGATTATTAGAAAAACCCTTTGTCAGTAATGTTAGCACAGCTGAAAGTTGTCACTGCTGATAAAAGAAGCAATGCGTTTTATTCCCTGGTGTAGTTGTATGTCTGGAGCTTCAGCTTAGGTGTTGCTTATTAGAGTTTCTAAAGGGGTACAGATGCAAAGAAAAAAGCCACTCCTGATACTGGCAAAAAAGATTTAAGATGGGCAAAAGGACACAAAAACTGGACGAAGGGAGATTGGAAAACGTGTTATGGACAAACAGTCTATGTTTGAGATGTCTGAACCAAAAGAAAAACAGCAGTGAGATGTAGAACAAATAAAAAAATGCTGAAAGAGGTGGTCGACCCCGTCTATTATGGTTTACTGTCATTCTAAAGTGAAACAACACAATAACCAAAGCACAGTTCAAAAGCTATGCAAAAACTTTTAGAGGGGAAGTCGATCAGTCAACAGGTATTCGGTCAATAATGGAGTGGCCAGCACAGGACCTCAACCTTATTTATTGAGGTGTTGTGTGAACAGCTTGTCTATATGGTACATAAATGCTCAATAAACCATCCCAACATCATGAAGGGTATTCTCTCTATTCATAAATAATATAAAATGTTTGAAAACTGTCTTGATCTGAAATATAAGACAACCTCATACCTGTCAAAAAAAACCCAAATTCTTATATTTAGTTAAATACAGGGACTTTTTGTGACAAGTACTGAAGATCACCTTTGGAATCTCTATACGCATCTTAATACTATGAACCATCTCAATCTTACCTAGACAGAGTAAGGAAAAATTGCACAAGTCTAAAAAACTGCAGTGTCATCTAACAAAATTACTAAGGCCCCATTCATACAGGCCTAAAGACGAGTTGGCAGCCCCCCTGGAAACCACAGATCACTAGGGAAAAATATGTATTCCCCGACTGGCTGGCGAGTGGTTGCTGGAGGTTGCTGGCAGTCACTTGGTCAAACTGGTTGCAGAGAGTATATGACGTAGGGCTGAGCGAAAAGGACAAAAATATTATCACAATATTTTTTTCTGTATTGAACGATTTCGATAATTATCGATATAGATATAGATTTGTATTAGTATTCTAAACTAGCATCTGTTTTGATACAAATTAAAAGAACAAGTTAAAATAAAACATTATAACTAACCAATAAGATTTCTTTTCAACAACTGACACAAACTAAATACACAATTCCCTTAAACATTATGGAGATTATTGGTTTACAGGTAAAAATACAAACTCAAATTAACTGGTAATATAACAATGTGCTGTACTGTTTAACAGTGCAAATATGTTTAAGTACAAGCATAAAATAATGCATATCAAGTCTACATTACTCTCTGCAATCTCTTCTCCACCTCCTAAAAATCTTCAAATAAAAATATGATGTAGAGAATGATCTAATCAAACACATTTCTGAATAATTGCACCTATACCTAAAATTAACAAGGAAATGTAAATGTATAAGTATACATATATAAGTATAAAACAAGTTTAACAGTGTAAATATGTTGAAGTGCAAACATAAAACAATGCGAGCCAAGTCTGCATTACTAGCTGGAATAACTATATACCTCTATTCTCTAACGCTTTACAAATCTTCAAGTAAAAATAAACTTTAAATAAAAGTAATAAAACAAACCTTTCCTTAAAAATCAGGAAGTTTATGATTTTTGTTCCAAGTTTTGAGAACAATTGCACTAAATATTTAGCATTATTCTCCATCAATCTGTGAACAGTATCTGAAATAATAGTTTGGGCTTTCTTCCTGTTACATGCACACATTTGCTTTTACATACTACAGGTTTTTGGCTAAGAAGACCAGCCTGTTTACAGCTTCAGGTTTACTAGCTGTTCTTTTGCAGATAACAGTTGCCTCCTGTACTAAAAGCCCTTTCTCAGGGTGAACTGGTGGCAGAGATACAGAGGTAACGCTTAGCAAGAAGGCTCACTTTACGAAAGGCAGTTGCATAGACTTTCCACCATTCCATCATGCTCGTTTGGATGGTATTTTTGAATGAAAGAAGTGTGTCATGTTACCGGACTTTGTTGGTACCTGTCAGTGCTATAGCTTGCAAACTGGCTTTATCTGTGCTTGGTCTGACTGGAGAAAACCGAACCACTTGCACACTTTTGACGATGTGTGACCTTTCTTTGGTATTATCTCTTCCTGAGCAGCTGATACATTTTCCTTTTCGGGACTTCCTGGGTGCATTTTTTTTCTATCACAATACCACGCAGCTAATGTTTACAACATTTCTTCTTCCGAGGAAATGGGCAACATGTCGACTGTAATTGGGTGTTGCGGCAGCGTCACGCCAACCCTATGTACTGCCCGATAGGCCACATGTATTGTTCGTCTGATCGAATTTTAAAGTGGACATGAAACACTACATGTATAAAGGCTAATTTACACCATGAAGCCCTGCTCTAAAAAACTGTCATAGATTTAACTCTGTCTGTGAAACTGGATTTAAGAAATAAGTGCTTAAAGTTCAAGTTTTTAAAGCATGTTTAGCGCCATCTTGTACCGGTACAGAACATGACCTCACTGGGTTGGTTGGTTGCTGCTAATTAACTTATATTAGATTATCTTAGCTAACTAGTGGCAGAACTGATAACTCAGAGGAAAACAAGAACATTAAAACTAAAAATCAGTATAAGGGGATCACTTTTGTATTGTCCCTGGCTGCAACAATGAGTTATTAGTTGTAACGTCAGTGTTTGTAAAGCACTTGAGGACCTTGTGGAGGAGAGCCTGTTTGAGTCAGGTGGACCGGTGGTTCACTGAACCAACAAGCTGGAGTCAGACACTCTGATCTTTCTCGTCCACATAATGCGATCAGCACTATTTTATTGCATAAAATAGTCTCTTTTCCCAACAGTTTACAACTTAACAGGTTACTAAATGCGCATCACATCACAAACATAACCAAGTTTCTTACCAAAGCACGATCAGGAATCCTAACATCTATCAGCATGTCCACGAGGAAAACTGACGTGTGAGACGGCGGAAAAGGAAAAAAAAACCTGTAGGCTCAGAGGAAGCGATGCCACACTTTTTGGAGACCTTATTTCCTTGTTTTGGTTTAGAAATTATCTCATATTATCTCACTGAGTGGATTACTTTATACAAGAAGAAGAAACTTTGTTATGTTTGTTGTGTGATGCAGATGTAGTAACCTGTTATGTTATAAACTGTTTGGGTGTGCCTGGGGAAAAGACTATTTTATTGCATAAAATAGCGTTGATCGCATCTTGCGGATGTCAGCTCGGTACACCTGGCTCAAGGAGGAAAAATCAGTATCCAAGTTTGTCGGTCCAGTGAACCATCTGTCCACCTGACTCAAACAGGCTCTCCTCCACACTGTCCTCATTCACAAAGTGATCTACAACCGCTAACATTAAGCCTAACAGGTGAATTTTCCTGTTTCAGTGCAGCTAGCAAACATTGGCGAACCACTTACTGCTAAAGAGACAAAGAGTGAGAGTGGACAGCATATCTTTGATTTTTTAACATAAAACTCATTGTTGCAGCCAAGTGGCAGTACAAAAGTGATCCCCTTAGACTGATTTTCACATTCTGTACTGGTAACAAGATGGTGCTAAACATGCTCTAAAAACTTTAAACACTTATTTCTTAAATCCAGCTTCACAGACAGAGTTAAATCTATGACAGTTTTTTAGAGCAGGACTACATGGTGTAAATTAGCCTTTATACGTGTAGTGTTTCATGTCCACTTTAAAGCCTATCGTTTATCATCGTCAGACATTTTTTTCCCCTTGATAAAATATTGTTATCGTTTTATCACCCAGCACTAATATGGCGTATACAGCAGTATATGGCACTGCACAAGGAATACAAATTTTTTTCCAAGCAACTGGAGATTGTCAGGGAGTCACAAACTGACCTCTACACCTGTGTGACTGAGGCCTAACTGTCCTCTTATTTTGGCTATACATACACTACCAGTAAAAAGTTTGGACACACCTTCCCATTCAATGTTTTTTCTTTATTTTCATGACTATTTACATTGTAGATTCTCACTGAAGGCATCAAAACTATGAATGAACACATATGGAATTATGTAGTAAACAAAAAAGTGTGAAATAACCCAAAACATGTTTTATATCTTAGATTCTTCAAAATAGCCACCCTTTGCTTTGATCACTGCTTTGCACACTCTTGGCCTTCTCTCAATGAGCTTCATGAGGTAGTCACCTGAAATGGTTGTCACTGCACAGGTGTGCCTTGTCAGGGTTCATTTGTGGAATTTCTTGCCTTCTTAATGGGGTTGGGACCATCAGTTGTGTTACGCAGAAGTCAGGTTGGTACACAGCTGACAGCCCTATTTGACAACTGTTAGAATTCATATTATTGCAAGAACCAATCAGCTAAGTAAAGAGAAACGACAGTCCATCATTACTTGAAGAACTGAAGGTCAGTCAGTCCGGAAAATTGCAAAAACTTTGAATGTGTCCCCAAGTGCAGTC
>VUQS01075022.1:0-12768 GCA_015108495.1 Heterochromis multidens
TTCTAAATCTAAACTGATTTTTTTTTTTTTTTTTTTTGGCATGATGCTTTCTTAGTGACAGCTGAAGTTTTTATACTGTGTGTAAACTGTAAGATAACCCTCAGTTTTAACTTGATTTTACAAGCTCTGAGTATTACAAAGTTAAAGCACATCATAGCACAGCAGTGGTTTGTGGTATGGCTCAATAAAAAGGTCAGTTTTTCAGGGGGATAATAATATTGACTCTGATAACTTTTGGTTTATCTTAAATAATTCTGTTGTTGTGTGCAAATAGAAATAATTGATGCTTTCTGAAGAAAACTAGTATGTTTAGAAATGCTATGTTAAAAAAGCACAGGAAAATGTTGACAAAAACTTTAAATTTCACAGGGTGGCTAATAATTCTGTCCTCATCTGTATGAATGTTACTTTGACATGTACCACCCACCATAACACACTGGTGCTGTCAAAGCAGACCCTCCATGTCAAAGGCACTCCCCAGTGACGGCAGCCTAACCCAACAGGATGGAAAATGTTCAGGAATGCAACAAAGAGCCAAAGGTGTTACCCCAGCATCCAAACTCCCCAGATCTCAGTCTTATTTAGCATCAGCAGATGTACCAAAACAAGTCCATTCTGCTAAAGCTTCAGTCCACAGGACACCCTGCGAGGACCCACATCTATTCCTCAAAGGGTCAGAGCTATCTTGGTGGCACTTGGGGGACTTGCACAATATTAAGCTGGTTATTACTAAGGCTGGTGTGCCACGACACTGTGGTGCGTTGGAGCTTAACCATTTCCCTGATTAAGCTCCATATAGCTGCCCCGCACCAAATGACCAACAGACAGAGTTAACATCTCTGTAGTGAATTAAGCTGAGCAGCTAACAACAAAAGATTCAAATACATTTTTCATGATTTGGTAGAGATAAAAACATTCATTTTATACCTGCTGTTAAAGTGTCAGGCCCTCCTGGTCCACATGTTGCCACAGAAACAAACATGTTTTGCCTTTCTGATTCAGAATCTGGACATGTTTCTACGGCCTTAAATATTTATTCAGTTCTGGGTCATAGTGCAAGAAACTGTTTGTCAAGAGATTTGGAGCTTGTAATCTGTTCACACTCTGTTCAAGCATGTAGTTTTTCCATCTCCTTACAAGGCTAAATATGCCACTCAGTGACAAACTGATTGTTCTCTCACTCTGGTGCTCCATCACCTTATTCGGCCCAGCGTCCACATCCTGAAGAACAGTTTAACCTAATAACTGCAGTCTGTTTTTCCTTCCTCTTTGACTCCCCGTCTCCTCTCCTCTTCCTGCTCTGCAGTGACGAGACATACGTGATTGGTTTTGTGGTGCCCAATCAGAAGCAGCTGCTGGCTCTGGTTGGCCAGTATGGTATCAGAGGGTCATGGGAGGAGCTGTGCAACAGCAAAGCTGTGGAGGAGCTTGTCCTCAAGGTCATCACTGAGGCCGCACTGGAAGGTGAGAAAGTCAGAGAAGGGGTTAAACTTCATCTCAGAGCTACAGACACAAGCCGGCTTTTACCAAGTTACAAGTTCATGTTTCCTCTTCCTTTGTAGCCCAGCTAGAGCGCTTTGAGATCCCCCGCAAGATCCGGCTGAGCCCAGAACCATGGACACCTGAGACAGGATTAGTGACTGATGCGTTCAAGCTCAAACGCAAAGAGCTAAAAACACATTACCAGGATGACATTGAGAGAATGTACGGTGGAAAATGACAGCCAGGACCAACACAGACTCCAGACCAGAACAATACTTGACTCTGAAACACTCCCAGTGCCCTATCACTCCCCTCATTCCTATGGTCTACAGTGCAAGAGCCACAGCGACATAAATCTGTGCTAAATCTTATTGTTTCTAAGATCTCACAGAAAGAAGGATTAACCAGGTTCACAGAGGAAGCAGACAAAAGACAGGCTGAGAAGGTTGTTGTAAGAAAACAAGCCTTTTCCTTTTTTTTCCATCCAGGTGTGTGACTCTTTTGCAGAGGTCTTTATTGTTCCAGATGTGAGTTATGAAACAGAGCGTGCTTTAGCTGGTGTCGTCTGTTGAACTCTTGTCTGAGTGCCACAGCAGAAGCTCGGGTCACTTTGTTGCCTCGGTGCTTTTTGCTAGACGCTGCATTTGGCTGATGTGTCTAAATCAGTTCATTTTGATTCTCTTCTAAAACTTCAAATTTCTAATTTCCTTCTGCATTTCCTGCCGGTCAGGAGACGGTTATTTTTTTTTTTCTTTCTTTCTTGTTTTGTGTTCTGTCAGTGGTTTATTTTGCCTCCCTCCCACTGTCAGACTGCGACTCCCACCAGCATGTTGTGAAACTAAAAGTACAAAGTCATTTGAGGGCAGATGAAAGTAGGTTGGTAAAAAAAAGATAAATCCTTTTAATGTGATTTAATGGTTTTTATCTTTCACCAGTGATTCTATTTTAGGAAAATGACAAAATTGTTACTAATGGGCCTTTTAAAAAAGAAAAGAAACAAAAGTGCATGTTTAGTCTATTGATTTTTCCTACAGCGATAGAGTATACTTTTCAGTGTGTACTGCTTATTTTACAGATGAAATGTCTGTGTAAATCATTGTGCAATATGAAAATAGATCGCATCTGCCCGAGCAAGGCAGTTGATTACAGACAGGATCTAAATAAAACTTTATCAGTGTGCGTGGGTGTCCTGGCTGGAGAACAAGCAAATTTATGTAAGTGTGCAGTTATTCTATTTAAAGCCTTGTCATACATATTGTCTTTTGCATGAGAATGACCGAGTGTGTAACTCCATATACACAGCCCTCACAGCCTTTTGCCTTTTTTGTAATTCTTGACTGATTGGATGTTCCTCCTTAATCATACATACGTTCATCACAGAAGAAAATGTATAGGTTGTGTTTTAACTTAAGTTATGTTATCATGAACCAGTTCTATAACTCATTGCACTCCTTTGCAGCAATGAGAGCCTGCCTCGGAACATGACGCGGTTGGACGAGTGGACCAATATATATGAGCTAACCTGATGAGCCGTCGCCTTGATGTGATGGCCCTGAGGTGCAAAACACAACAGCAAAAAGAAAAACATAACACTTAAGAAAACACAATATTTCACTTTATGAAAACAGAAGGGATGATATTTAGGGTTTTTTTTGTTTGTTTGTTGTTTTCTATTCTACTCTTAAGAATAGTGTCCTTGTATAATTTTGTTGATATGTTGAAGAAACTAGAAACACACTTCATGGACAAATGTGTTGGGCCACACCTCTTAATCTTTGAATTCAGGTGTTTTCAGTCCCATTGCAACAGGTGTATAAAATCAAGTCAGTTTGTGAAATTTCTTTCGTCCTAGATATTCCAGGATCAGCTGTAAATGGTATTACTGAGAAGTGGAAGCAATTAGGAACCACAGCTGCAGAGTTCCAAACCTCCTCTGGGATTAACATCAGCACATAAACTGTGTGCTGGGAGCTTCATGGCGTGTAGGTGTCCCAGTACTTTGTCTCTATCGTGTACATCACATGAATGTCTTTGTTTAAATATTCCCTTAGGTTCCAATCTTCTCTTCCATCCCCTCATAAAATTGACATAAGGACACTGCTAACAGAAAATAACATCAACATGTTGCGAGGGCCTTTGGTTCCATCATTCAAAAATCTTAAAACACGGTCCCTTCCTTTTCCCTAAAGTGAAATGTTGCTGTGGTTTTGTTGTTGGTGTTGGGTTTTCCACCTCAGGGCCACTGGACCTATTAAATAATCAACCTGTCAAGTGCAATTGAAAGCGTGTGCTAATAGGAACTAGCAGATGAAGTTGAGGCATATCGTGCACCTTCCTATTGCACTGATTTCTACTTTTATTTGTTGCTGTCTGATCAGTTGGTGCTGAAAATCAGTATCGATTCAAGAATCATGTTAGAGAATTAGACCAAAAACTGTATGTAGGGCTTTGTTATCTTCTCTCCACCTCTTTGTTTATGCAGAGGTTGCAAGTGGAAGCATTTGTTTTCTGATTGCTTAGTTTAGGTCTTTTGGCCTGCCTGCTCCATCTGGTTTAAAACCAGAATGATCCCAAACACGTAATTTTAGTGTTCCTTTCCATAACAAAGTCTTCCATGACTGCATTTGCTGAAAAGGGCACGTGGGGCAGTGAGCTCCCCACCACACCACCTCCTGCATGTACTGCACATCCACGTACATGAATATTTGTGAATCACTGGTTTGCCTGTTGGAACACTATAACATATCGCCTACACAGACATATAACATATCACCCAGCCCTATGACAAAAATTGCATCCAATTATTTATTTATAATTTGCCTTCTCGAATGAAGTAAATAAAGATTGTTTTTGGTCTCCTTGTAAGTGCATTTTATTTCCGCCATGATCACCAAGTCTGACTAATTAAATTGAAAGTATTAAGCACTATAATTCTTTTGTATTGAGCACATTGGTCTTATTGGGTGTGGAGTGGACGCCTGTGTCACCAGACAACAGACAAATAATGACATTTATTTATGTCTGAACGTCAGCTACAGAGTGACATCAGCCTCCACTGATTCAATAATGGTAATGACTAATTGGAACCAAATTCAATTCAATCATTAATGCTCAGCAGTCATTGGAGTTTTAAGGAGTCAATTTGGAGTGTTGGCAGACTGATCCTTGGCCGTGTCTGGTGAAATGGGCGTTCAGACTATTGAATCACATCAGTCACTTGGATGTCACGTTTTTCAAACAAAAGGAGGCGCCCTTGAAATGACACAAAGAATCAGCAGGTTAATCAAATTCTAAAAATAAAAAAAATAAAACTGCAATAGGACCTCCAGGAGCTTTAACTTCTGAGCTTTGCTTTCTGTAGTCATGCATTGATTAGCTGGAGGGTCATCCCTCTTATGTGAGACTTATTTGTGTGACTTTGGACATAATAGTTTTAACAGAATTTTACAGAGAAAGAAGTTAAGCAAAATGAGCTCAGTGCTGCGCAGAGGTCTTGAGCCACTTTTCATTTCTTTATATTTTGCTTCCAAGGAGTCCGGCTTTCTTATAGGTTTTTAAGGTGATCTTGAGCAATAGTTCTCCAGGATTTCTGAAGGTCTTATAGAGTTTGTCTTTGGACATTGGCTACTTTTTCATTTTCAGTCCAGTCCTTGTACCTTGACCATTTTCAGAGGAATGTTTTTGTTTGTTAAGCCACCTCATATTATCTATGAATCATTCAAGCATTAAAAAAGGCACTGAACTCAAGGGATGAGCCAGTGTTGTGTCTACACATAACAGAAAACTTAGCATGTTTTAAATTGTATCTTTGTACATAATTTGTTCCTGTTTCTCTTTAGCCGAATCTATAAAAAATGTCAAAAACTACACAGTTTGACGGGCACAAAATAGTATTTTTGCACCTACGAGGTGATTCTCAAATAGCTGCTAGCCAAAAACTTGGCATATGCTGGCATGGTGTGCAGTGTGTCCTTAAAACATTTGGGGAAACCAGACAAGTGGAGGACAAAAGAAGAAGTGGCAGGTCTAAAAAACTATCTACAGCAGATGATCAGTATCTGAGTGTTACGCCCTTAAAAAATAGAAGAAATCCAGCAAAGACCTGACACAGGACCTGAGAGATGCATCTGGCCCTGCAGTTGATCCATCTACTGTTCACTGAAGCCTCATCAGAAATGGTCTCAGTGGAAGGGTGATCCACCATGCAAAACCATCTGGATAGCATCTGACTGGCAACGGCTTTATTATTCAGCATGACAATGATCCCAAACACACTACCAATGCACTAAAAGCATACCTGAATAGAAAAACACACAATGGAACACTATCAGTCATGGACTGGCCTCCCCAGAGCTCGGACCTCAACATTATTGAAGCAGTGTGGGATCATCTTTGACAGAGAACAGAACAAAAGGCAGCCAACATCCAAAGAAGAGCTTTGAATGTCCTTTAAGAAGCCTGGAGAACTATTCCTGAAGACTACTTAAAGAAATTATAAGAAAGCTTGACTAAGAGCTCAGGCTGTACTAAAGAATAAAAGTGGTCGTACCAAAGATTGACTTTCAAGCTTGTTGGACTTGTACCATTGGTCTTTAATCTGTTAAAATAAGATTTGGCCATTTGAACATGGGGGTCTATGGAGATAAACTTGCTTTTGGAGCGAGCCTCAAGTGGCCACTTGAGGAACTGCGGTTTTTGGCACTTTAGTCTCAACCTCAAAGACAGCAACTTTTGATGAACTTAGAATTCTCAGAAAATTATACATACTTTTATTACAGCTAGACTTGACTATTGTAATGGCCTCTATGTTGGTATAAATCAGGCCTCCCTTTCACGCCTTCAGTTGATCCAAAATGCTGCTGCTCGCCTTCTTACCAGAACCCGTAAGATGGAACATATCTCACCTGTTCTGGTCTCCCTTCATTGGCTTCCTGTGCATTTTAGGATTGATTTTAAGATTTTATTGTATGTTTTTAAATCCCTTAATGGGTTGGCTCCATCTTATCTTGCTGATCTTTTAACACCTTATGTCCCTTCAAGGTCACTGAGATCTGCTGACCAGCTACTCCTCTGTGTTCCAAAGACTAGACTTAAGAGGAGGGGGGATCGAGCTTTCTCAGCCGTAGCCCCTAAACTGTGGAATGAGTTGCCTCTCCATATTAGGCTGGCCCCCACCGCCTTGAGTGAGAGCTTAGGTATTTAGTCTGTTGTATTATTACTTGTGTTTTTGTAATTCCTTAGATGTGTTGTCGATATGTGTGTGTGTGGATATAGTGTATATAGTATCTTTTATTTGATTGTGTAACCCTTTGTTTCTTGTACAGCACTTTGGTCAACTTTGTTGTTTTTAAATGTGCTTTATAAATAAATTTGGATTTGGATTTGGATTCTCACATGAACCTGCAGCTCTTCTCAGCCTTATAACAGCTCATAACAACTTAATGGTTTCAGTTCTCACACAAAACACAGCTCCAAACTAACAATAATATTCCTGCATACTGCAATAACTGCTGAAGGTGTAAAAATAGTGCTTTGCTCTGATATTTTATGTTCACAGTATGCTTCTGCTGCCTCAAAGTGGCAAAAAAAAATCTGTTACTGCACTTGAGTATTACCCTTTTACATTACATTAGATTTCCTTTGTAATACATTTAAGAGGGTGATACGGCACTTTTTACTTATATATATTTTTAAAGTTACTACTTAATTTTGAAATTAACATTTGACAGCTAAAACAAGAGACAAACTTATGAAATAAAATGTTCTGAAGTGCATTTACATTGCAAATAACCTCTATCAGTGGTTAAAAGGATTTTCCTTCTCAACTTTCCTGATTATCTCATTTTAAACAAGGTCCAATAGATGTAAATTATGCTAAAATAACAACAGAACAGAACAGAATTTGCATAAGAACAAAGTTTGCTCCACGTTGTGAACCACTAGATCAAATCAAAGCAGTTACCACCTAGGACACTAAAATACTTCTGCTTGTAAGTAACAGTACGAATACACTTTTACTTGGGTAGGATTTTGGATGCAGAACATAAATTTGTAATTATTATATGGTTACAGGGATACTTCTGCTGGAGATTTAAAAACATACCATCAGACTTCAGAGTGCTCAGAATATTTGTCAGTACAGATACAGTGAAAAGATGGTTTCTCCCTGCATTATTTATACACATCTTTAAGATTTTATTCATAGACTTTAGGCTCATTTGCAAGGAAATGGAAATCTCAGTTGAATTTATTAGTTTTTGCCTCAGAATAGTCCAGAAGCTTGATGGAAATACAGAGTGGTCCAATAAGGTATGTTTTCTAATAGACTTCGACAGTAGAGAGTGTTAGCAGCGACTCCAGGATTAATTCACTTTTCATCAGCTGCCTCTAAACAGTTGCAGTCTTAAAAGAATTTTTCCATTACGCCCTCCCAAGGGCCACTTTCTCTTGGACTCTGGAGATGTGATGTAATTCTTCATAAGATCTAAAATACTCATGAGCATGTGGTGGTTTCATAAGAATCCTCCAGAGGTGTGAAGAATATTCAGAGATGTACTTTATTTCATTTTTTTAAACACAACATTCCCTCAAGGCCTCCATATACAGAGGGCTCATCTTACAATCAGTCCCCGTCATGTGACTCATGACGACTCCAGGGAAAGGGTATAAATAACTTCTAACTTTTAGTACTTCTGCCAAAGTACAGAAGAGCTGCAAGAAGACACAAGTGGTAAAGGCCCACATGAGACATCACTCTTCAGTTTGGTGAGTTGACAAATCATGACACTTGTCAATGTTTATTGACTGTAGGTGTAGTTTGAGACAAACCAAATCTGTTTGTGTATACTCCTGGTAACTTTTTCTTAACTTCAGGGAAATACACAAAAAGGCTAATTAAAATATAACATAAGAACAAAATTTCAAAATAAACAAAAAACTATAATTTTTAAGCAATCAATGCAATCACAGAAAAATAAAGCACCTGTACCTCTGTGAACTCAGTGTAATTTACTCAGAATTCTGGCATCACTGATTAAATGCATTATTTTTTTATATTTATTGCAATGGAATTTCATCAGGAGGGCAGCACGGTGGTGCGGTGGTTAGCACTGTTGCCTCACAGCAAGAAGGTCCTGAATTCTAATCCACCGGGTGGCCGGGGCCTTTCCATGTGGAGTTTGCATGTTCTCACCGTGTCTGCGTGGGTTCTCTCCGGGTACCACGGCTTCCTCCCACAGACTAAAGACATGTAGTGGTTACACATGACAAAGATGAAGCTAAACTCATAAAAAATATATGTATAAAAACTATTTGTGAGGAAAAAAGTTCTTTAGAAACTTGGCCGTTTGCGTAAAACGTGCAAAAAGTCTTATATATATACATGTAATTCTGTCTTTTTCTAGGCCCCCCACACAAAAGCTGCACTTAAAAATGGAGCACTTGGAAAACTCCACAGCTTCACCCGAACGCATCTTCCTGCACATGCAGAGCACCGGGGAATCCCATGAAGACAAAAGCGACGGGAACGCATACCTGTACATATTGATAGTCATGTCTTTCTATGGAGTCTTTCTCTGTGGTATAATGCTGGGCTACTTCCGTTCCAAGAGGAGGGAGAAGAGGAGAGTCAACATATTCACGCGCCTGGTGCACGAGGAAGAACAACGGGAGTGGGGTGCCCTGCCCAAGAAGTACAGCCTCAGCTGCCCCGCCGCGGCCTCGGGACTGCACTCGGTACAGGTGTCCCTGCCTTTCTACAGTAACCACGGCAGCCGCTTTGGGAATCTCCATTATGAGAGCGCGCTGCCTTCTCCGCTGGCCTGCGCGCTGTGCACGGAGCAGAGCAGCATCAGTTCCCTGTGCTCCTCCGCGGACACACGCCTCACCATAGAGGAGGAATCCGACAGCGGCACGGCGGAGGGAGCGGAGGAGAGCGTGAAGAACAGCGGGGATGATTCAGGCTGAACTTTGCACCCCAGAAGAAAAGAAATATCACCATGAGAGAAGATCAGGAAGTCTCTATCAGAGAGACCCAAAGAGCCCAACATCAACTTCCCAAGCCAACATTATTTATGATATGATATCTATGAAAGGGCTGGAAACTGTCAAAGAAGCCTGAGTGTAAAATGTTTTAGATTTTGCTCTCAGACCACTTAGAGGGGTCGTTTTTGTTTGATGTGTCATGGTTATGACTGAGTGCCCAGCGGCAGCATGAAACCACACGTAGACACCACGTTAGACCACATATTTAAATATGTATACCTGCTTTTATTTAAAAGATGCAAGATGAGATGCAGTTGTCATTTTACATGTTATATGTTGGAATAACTTCCAAGTGGTGAATTCTGTTCATGTCAAACTCGGATATGCTCAGTAGAAGTAAATCAGATTATTTACTATTATACTATATGATTTTACTGTATATTCATGATTTTTTTTTTTTTTTTTGCCTCATTCTGTGGTGACCCCTCCCTGCTGGAGCTCCCCCGAACCCCCACCCCTCCTGACGCCACACTGAGCACCACTGCACTGGTTTGGGCTGATGACTCACCCTGCTGCAGGGGGATGAGTGGAAGACAGATGATTTTTTTTTTTCTTCTTTTTCTGGAAGATATTTGGTCTGAAGCTGAACTTGACTCTTTCTGGCCCACTCAGCCTTGAGTTTTTTTTGTTTTGTTTTGTTTTGTTTTTTTTAACATACCTGGAATCCACTTGAAAAATAGTGTAAACTCTAATGTAATTGTAGCTTTGTACACAATCGGTGAGTTAGGTTTACTTGATGACACCACTGCACTGTACATATGGTTTGTATTTGTCACATTGTAAGGCTTAATTTAAAGTTGAATCCTTGTAGTGGTACAGAAAGAATAAATGCTTTTGAACTGACACAAGTTGCACTATGATGTTTCACCAATGGAGGGCAGTGTTGTAGTGGTTGCGCCTAACAAATAAGGATGAGGGGGATGAAACGAGGTGAAATCCTCACTATTTTTAGAAAGCCTTGATTAACATTAGAATAATGCAGAACAGAGCTGTTAATAAGTGCATCCTTACCACCTAAGCTCATCTCCTTTGCACATATCCTCAGTTAAACCTCCAAAACCCTTACAAAAGATAGCAGGGTTTATCACAGTGATCACAATTCTGCTTCTTAGTTTAAAAACTGACCATGCCTCAACCTTTACTGTCAGCTAATTAAGGAGCCTTAACCCATTTGTTTGTTTATTTATTGGTAATATTTTATTGGTGTGGAGATTTAAGGTCACAGCAGACCACCTGAGGGATCGCAGACAGCATCTGTAGACCCATCAGCTTCGATTATCACATGGTGATTTGATACGGAGCACCAGCAGACAGCAGCAATGATTCACCAAGGTTTTCCTCTGAAGGGGAAAAAATGTCAAGTTTTTTGTTCTCTCTTTTGTGTTTTCTTTTTTTCTCCACTGCATCATCAACCCTGTCCACCAGCCTCACACATGCACACAAACATGGGATCACAACCCTGTCTACCTTCCTCACACGCTCACACACACACATGCACACAAACATGGGCTATCAGCAGCGCTGCAGGCTCCGAGTCCCAGAACTGCAGTGACAGCTCACCTCACCAACATTAGCACCAACAATGGCCACAGGGAATACAAGTAAAGACTTTATGACGTACATGTATTGACAGCGTATCAGCCCTGATAGGCCCAAAGGTGTCTGCAAGGGTCTGGGTCTGTCTTCTTTGTTATTCAGGCATGCTCAGTTTAACACCATTGTAAATACATTTCAGTGAACGGAAAGGCAGGAAATCAGCTACACTAAATATTTGGTTTTATGGATTTATGAGTTTATATGAGGTCCTCAGCCTCATCCCAGGAGATTAGACATTTAGTTCTTATCAAGAGAAGTACCCACTCCCCTGAAAGTTCTCATGTGAATCAAAGCAGATTTAATGTGAAAGTCAAAGTGATCCAAGTTTATTACAAACATAAAAAACTGAAATACTTGACTTCATAACAATTCAGCACCATCAAGACTCTGTTTAGTGAATGGAGGGAATTAGGCTATGTCGACAAGTCTCCATCATCTTTGCTGCAGGTTTCCATCCATTCTTCTTTGCAAACTGCTAAAAGTCTGTCAGTTTGCATGGGGGCCATGAGCCAACTGTCTTTATCTCTGTGGGCAAGGCCTCTGTCTTTGTCAACATTAATACTGTTGCTTTGTTTGTAGTTGTGGCTTTATGCTTTGGGCCTAAACATGATATTTAGACCAACGGCACCAAGCCATAAGCTTTTGGCTTTGACCTTCTTTTGTAAAATTTCAACTGGTGAAGCACCTGACCAGCTGTTGCCCAATGCACAGTCTCCAATCTCAGCCTCAGCGGTCATGAATTGTTTCATTGCTTCCCTTTTTTTTTTTTTCTAGCACAGTTACTCAGTTTTTAGCCATGGTAGCAGCACTACTAAAGCCTATATAGAAGATACAACACTTTTAATGTTTCCTCAACATTCAACAGCTGGATTCTCACGAGACATTCATGCTTGCCTGAGGATGTAGCCTAACCACTTAGTTAACTGGCTTTTCCACCAGCATACCTAGCTGTTTTATTTAATTTATGCTTAAATAACTTTACACTACCTGCAAGTTTTATAGGAACCTTCATTGTTCTTAGAGAATAGACTGCTGACTTTATGTGTAGTTACCACCATGAGGTTGACATTATTTGGTTTTTGATGAAATGATTGAAAAACTAATGGCACATGACCACACTCAACTAAAATGATAAACATCAGTTTGTTAGCATTATCACAGTGACCAAGTTAGCATGCTGACTTAGCATAATGTTAGCCGCATTATGCTCCCAGACCATCAAACAACAAACCAAAAACCAGCACCAGGCTTCTCTTCATTGGCTCTCTGTTAAATCCAGAATTGAATTTAAAATCCTTCTCCTTCCATACAAGGTCTTAAATAATCAGGTCCCATCTTATCTTAAAGACCTCATAGTACCATATCACCCCAATAGAGCACTTCGCTGTCAGACTGCTGGCTTACTTGTGGTTCCTAGGATATTTAAAAGTAGAATGGGAGGCAGAGCCTTCAGCTTTCAGGCCCCTCTTCTGTGGAACCAGCTCCCAGTTTGGATTCAAGAGACAGACACCCTCTCTACTTTTAAGATTAGGCTTAAAACTTTCCTTTTTGATAAAGCTTATAGTTAGGGCTGGATCAGGTGACCCTGAATCCTCCCTTAGTTATGCTGCAATAGGCTTAGGCTGCTGGGGGTTTCCCATGATGCAC
>VUQS01075023.1:5302-18668 GCA_015108495.1 Heterochromis multidens
GGGGGGGGGGGAGCTAAACAGATAAAAATACCGAGGCTGAGAGAAAGCCACAAGGAAACCGAGCCTGTATATCTTCTAACCCGCAGGAGGAGTTTGAAGAGAAATGTTTAATGCCACTCTATAATAAGATAAGTGTCTGCCAGTACTGCAGAAACAGCAGTAAATGAATCACCAGCTGATTTCCCAGACATCAGCGTCACTGCATGATTTTATACCAATTATTGTTGATGGGAAGATTAACTGTATATCCAAACAAATGGCCCAAATAGACGTCATCTGCAGTGGCCTTTGCTGCACCCTAATTAGGCAGCATTGCTCTTTTGCAATTATCAGTCTTATTTTACTTTTGCTTTTCATTTTTCTGAGGCAATTTCCCTTCAGAAAATTTGGAATACTTGGTCAGAGAGTGCAGTGGCTGACATTTTCTCCAGACTTTTTATAGAATTAAACTCCCAGGGCGGCAGAGTGAGTCTAAAAAGTCTCAGCTGGTTGCGGCAGCCGAGCTCTGACTGACCGCAGCAACATCGTCATAAATACAAACTGAATTTTTTGTTTTCCCTTTCTGAAAACTGTTTCAGAAATCTTTGAAACCATCTGAAGAGACTGAGTTTTTATGTCACCGATAAAACATTATGACTTGCATTTTGGTTTTCTTGTGGGGATTTGATTGCAACACACCGGGTTTGCATTAGGGAAGTCAAAAAAAGACAAAGATAATAGAATGAAGTTTGGTGGGCATGTAAAAACAGAAGTGAATAAGGTTTGGTAGCTGACCTACTTTTGTGGTGTGTGGCTGATTCAGAATGAAACTGGGAAAAAAAAACCACAGCTGATCTGCTCCGTCAGAATTACTGTAGGCTGGAGTCTATCACAGATGTCATAGGGCGAGAGGCAGGGTACACCCTGGACAGGTGGCCAGTCTGTCGCTGGGCTAACACAGAGAGACAGACAACCATTTGCTCACATTCACAACTATAGGCAATTTAATATCACCAGTTAACCTAACCCCACTAAATGCATGTCTTTGGACTGTGGGAGGAAGCCGAAGAACCCGGAGAGAACCCACGCAGACACGAGGAGAACATGCAAACTCCACACAGAAAGGCCAGATGGTGGATTCAAACATGTGGTGAACATGTGACATGCATCTACCTTATAATATGTCTTTACCTTATAATATACAGCACCTAAAGATGACCGTTGTTGTAAACTGGCACCGTCTAAATAAAACTGACTAAACTGAGTTGAAGTTGTGGACCTTTGTGGGGGTTTTTTGTCTGCATTCTCCTTGTAGTGATCATGCATATCTTTGTAGCAGTTTGCCATCACATCTTCAGTATTTTTCAGGGCCGTTGCAGCCGTATTTTCAGTCTTTCTGTACATGTGTTCTCTTTTTTCTTTAATCTCTTTTTATTAGTGTTTCAACATATGTTAACAGTGACTTTAAAAGTATACAAGGCCCATCCTTCCATGATTCCACTGCATCTTCTTCCACACAGATAAACAGCACATCTGTGGCTCCACTAAACACAAACACATCTGAGTAGTTACACGAGAGCAGCAGCAGCAGACGCCTGGCGTCCCTCTAGAGCCCAGTCAGGCAGACAGGTGGTTCTTGTCTTTAATTACATCCATCTCTCTCTATAGAGCAAACAAACAGCTCCCCCCACCCCCACCCCCACCCTTGGTGAAGAACGTACATGCTATTCCTTTATTTACACCTCCCTCCACAACTGATGGAGTGAGCAGGCTCCTCAGTCTAACCCCGCCTCCCCACACACAGGATACCTGTTGTGAGCCTGCACCCATACAGGATTTTCATTACGGACAACGTCCATGGCAAATATTGGTTCTGGGCAAGATGTCTCATTTCCTTGGAAGAGTAAACCTCAGCCCCTGCCTCTGTCTATCCCTCCGCCTCTCTGTCTGCATGTCTCAAAGCTGCCAAATAGTGTTTGTGATGTTTTTTTTGCTTGCACATGAGACACTAACAAGATGAACTGCAACATTAAGGGGAGAATATGAAGCTGGGAGCTGAAGGAGACGATAAATGCATTTCTGAATAGGCAGAAGGAGAGCAGAATGGAGACAAACAGAGGGGACTTCAATTTTCTGATAACTGGCCGAGGTTACCATAGATACTCCTTCCTGCACAAGAGCAAGCACTGATTGCCTCCCTCTACCCTTTCCTCTCCCTCTTTCTTCTTTCAGTCCTCCTTTCTTTTTTAGTCTCTTATTCCCAATCCTCTCCTTTTTTTTTTGCTTATTCTGTCTCTTTCTGTTGTGCTTTTCATCATGGAGGAGGGCTGGAGGAGGCTACGGCTCCTCGTCTCCTCTCCGCTCTGCTGTGTTGCCATAGAAACAAGAGGATGGAGATGTATGTTATGTTTTTTGTTTCCAAGGAGAAGCAGAGAGCGAGCAGTGATGGAAGGAGGATGGAGGAAATAAGACACAAAGCATAAGAAACAAATCATGACGCATGAACTATATTTTACAGTAAAATGTTCAGTTCATCTGTACTGATCATGTCTTCATCACTGGCAGCAGGGATTATGGGCTTATTATTTTCCATCTAAAACCACTAAAATGACAAGTCTGTACATTTTAAACACAATTTGTAGCGATTCACCGATTTATTGGCCGACTATTGGTATCTGCTTTTGCCTTGTTCACTCCCATAAGATGACATCACCAGTGGCTGTGGTTGATGTTAATCTGTTGTCTCCGATAAATTTTGCTCCACTTACACTTGGCATCCAGTTTCATGAGTTTGCAAGGTCGAGGTTGTTCTCATTATAAAGATTCCTGATCATGAAGAACATTAAGAACAATTTGAACGGAAACTTGAACAAACAGTTGTGTGGAGAAAGTATGGTCGTTGTTTTGGGTGTCGCTTCAAACATCAGATAAGTTATCTTCATTTAAATGCCATTTAAATGCAAAATATGTCTTAACTTTTAGGTTGCCATCGATGGTTACGTCACAAGGGAGTCTAGTGACAGACGCTGAAAAGCTGTTATTCAGTTTGAACTTGAGTGCAGTGTAACTTAGGAGGAAATCATAGGAGACATCAAAATGTACCGTTGCCACAGCTCCATACCAGTTATATCAGAAATGAGGGTGCGAGTACCCGCTGCCGTATTCTCCTGACCAATAGGTGTCGCCACTCAGACAAAAGCTCCTGATCAGCGCTGGTATATACGGTGGCCCTGAAAAGTCAAACGGACTGCAACTTAAGGAGACACCAGCAAATAGAAAAATGCTGCAAAAGCACACCAAACACAACAGAAGTTGAATAAAATACAATAGAAGTAGAAAAAAAACAGACTCTCACAAAACACAACAGAAATGTTTCTGGGGACACAAGTGACAGAAACCAAAACGTGAAGGATCGCACTGAGACACGCTTAAAAGAAGCAGAGAGTTCATCAGTGTTGTGAGGGAGAAAAAGATGCAGGTAATATGTGTTTTAATCACATGATTCATATAATACTGTAAAACATGTTTACTGTTAGCCGTCACTTCTGCAGCTGTTCCGTCACATTATTGTGTCCCCAGAAACACTTCCGTTTTGTTTCGTGGTTGCTTTTTTTTTCTTTAAGCTTTTGCAGCATTTTTTCCATTTGCTGGTGTGTTCTTAGTTCTACGTTGCAGTGCATTTGACCTCTCAGGGCCACCGTAGGTATAGGAGGAGAAGTGATGTCGGATGTGACGTCACTTTCGGTGTGGGGCGCCATTCGCGAGGGTGAGGATGGCAAATATATTTGGCCGATAAAACATCTCCCATTAACAGTAATTTTAAAGCATCCACTTCCATCACACAGTCCACAGGCCTTCAGAGGTCAAAATATATAATAAATAATTTGAATTTTTAAAACGACAAAATTATTTCTTGTGCTTTTAACAATGTACCTTAGTAGGAGAGAGCATTTACAGCACGTTAAGGCCCACAATTTGAAATAGTCTGGGCTCCTTTTAAAGGCAGAGTGATGATGGGAGGAAAGACCAAACAGTGGGTATTTTTTTTATTTTTTCTTTACCTCCTCTGCACAAAAGCGGCAATAAACAACAACAAAAAGCAAAAAAATAAAAAATATCTGCATCCCTAAAAATGTAACATTTTGGATATGAAATGATGCTGGTTTCCCACCTCATCTCATTCAAGTGAAGGACTACGTCTCTGTCCCAGATTTATATTCGATCGGTAGTGAGGGGTGGGTACATGACCATACCATACCAGGTAAGGAGGTGCCTTGTTCTCTTATATGATGATATCATTAAATAACATGTTCTAAGTATCCCCGCCAACTCAAGAAAAGGTTCAAGTTGGCAGGAATACCTTGCCTTTTCCAAGGGATATGCAACAGTTTACATATGCACAGGGTTTGGGGCGTGCCTTCTTCCTTTACCTTTCGGGTGTGGTATGACTTTGAAAAGCCAGAAGTGTCAGCATTTGTAAACCCTGAGTCACTCATCTACAGCCCTATCAGCTCACCGATACAATGAGTAGAGTTTGAAAAGCACTGCAGGGCAGAAGAACTTTTTTTTTTTTTTTTTTAACGGCATCTTTGATGAGTCAAAGCAGGAAACGCATCAGCAACCAGAGAGAAAGACAAAGAAAGAGAAACCGGAGGAGGGTGACAGAGGAAGTCGCAGGTGACTCAAACAGCTGATTGAATGGGTCTGAGGAGTCACCTGGCAGGTGTTTCACAGTGCAGTGAAAAAGGTCAGGCTGCCACATCCTATTCATATTTTACTTCTTTAACTTCCTCTCAAGTCCCTCTTTCAATGACACCATATTTCCTTCCTTCCCTCCTTCTAATTTTGACCCCTTTCCTTCCCATACTTTCAGTATTTCCTTATGTTTTCACCTTTTCTTCCACTCTTATTTCTTTTTTCCTCCTCCTTTTTGCATTTCCCTTTCTTCCTTCCTCTCTTTTTCCCAGTTCTCCTCGCCCTTCGGCAAATTTTTTTCCTTTCTTCAGCTGCATTTTTCTGCCATTTTCCTTCTCCTTTAGTCTTCAAATGCTCCCTTTTTCCTCTGTCATTCTTTTCCCATCTTTCCTTCTTCCTTTTCATCACACATCCTCACATCTTTCCTTTAACACATTTCCTATCCATGCTCTCACTATTCACCCCTCCCCCCCAATTTCCTTCCTTCCCTCCTGTCTTGTTTCCTAAGCCTGCTTTATTCCTATTATTTTCCCCTTCATTTCTTTTTATCTCTTTTTCATTTCCTAAAGCCTTTCCACTTCCCTTGCTTCCTTCAAAGCCCCTTCCTCTTTACTACTTCATCTTCTTTCACTTTGCATCTCATTCTTTTGTTCATTACTTTCTTCTCCCTTTGCTTCCCCTTTTCCATGACTGTTCCTATTTTCCTTTTATTTCAAACTTCCAACTTCATCCTCATTTTTATCCCCTTTTCCTTTTCATCCCCTTTCACCTCTTAATCATCTTCTCCTTTTTCCTTTACTACTCTCCTTTCATTGACAATACACTTTTCCTGTTATTCCTTAGATTTTTCCAAACTTCGTACTCATTGGTTATTCATATACTTTCTAATCGTTCTTTCGTTTCCTCCCTCCTTTCCTTTACACTGTACTCTCATCCTCTTCTTTCCTGCGCTTCCTTTAGTCACTCCTTCCTTACTTTACTCCTCTTTATCTCTTCACTTCCTTTGACCTCTTTTCTCCTCCTTTCGCCACCTTTTAGTGGGACTCCTTTACTTTCTCCTCCCTCTCCCTCTCTCCCATCTTCCTCTTTTCACTTCATGTTTCTGTTGTTCAACCTAATTCATATCACTAGGCATACTGAGAACACTAAAAGAAAACACAGATGAGGACAAACAGAGGATGTAACAAAGCAGGATGTCAGATATGTCACCATATCTAGAAACACTGAGGAAACTGAGTGAAGTCTGGCTCATGAAACTTTATTGGTATCTTGCAGTCAACGTATTTGTTGCATCACACAAAGTGACAACCACAGCCCTCCTGCTGGGGACAGATAGCAAGAGAAAAAGTGGGCTTTGGAGGGCTGTGCATTTCTTCCTGTTCCTGTCATCATGCAAACATTACCCTTTCACATCCTGTGTTCCTGCGCAGTCTTATTTACCAATAACAGCCTTTCCCAAACAGACGGCTATTCAGCAGCGACCCAGATTTGAAGGGCGACTGCAGTAATACAGAGCCCCTCACTCGGCGTGACCAGCAGATTGATCACACGCTAACATAAACATGTCACATGTTCTGTTTAGGGGCTTAGTCACACAGCAGAACTCGTGCAAAGCTGCTCGACTAAAAGCATTAAAGAGTCACTTCCCTGAATGATAAGCCGCTCCACTTCTCCATTCGCAAAGGAACAAGCAAACTGCAGCTCGTAAACACACTGCTGACCTGCAGCGCACTGTCAACAAGCTGGGCGGGCCGCCCCAGCGTTTGGTGCGCTGTGGTTTGACACGATTCCAAGAACATTTTAAAGCCAAAGAGTAAAGTGTTTCAGTGTCACTAAAGCAGGAAATGAGAAACATGTCCAGAGGAGACTTAACACTTCATAATGAAAGATGGAGGAAGAGGACAGTGCATGTGGGGAAACATGAAAAACAATGTGGGCATACAGCAGTATGTCAAACTCACTGAGTAAAAAACTATCACATCACTGGGCCCTGAAGGTCTTAACATTTACATGTGTAAAGGATTTCTGCCAGTTTAACACTTGATTAATGTAGCACTATCAACGCTCATAGTGTGGTGGCAGAAAGAACAGCAGAGCTTCGTATGTGCAGCTTTGCACACAGGAGGAGAAAGGAGGGAGACACAGAGGGATGTTTATTTCCTGCTTCCAGCATGAAGACAAAGTAGAAAGAAGAGGGAGGGCACCGAACCATATTTAACACCCTTCACATACAGGCATGAGTCATTTAAGCTCCCTTGGTTAGTGAACATAAGTGGACAGTATCAAGCGCACAGTTAACTTCTTTACAGTCTTTTTTTCCAAGCCTTTTTTATGTGTAAAAACTGTTAACAGGAACAGTGGCTAATAAGATACATGAGCTAACTTAACCAGCCCTGCTTTTGTTTATAAAAAAGATGTATTTTTTTTGGGGGGGGGATGTACAGGCCTGGTGGGGCTCAACTTCAGCCTGGTGGGCTAGTGGGCTTGTAATACAGAAGGTCCAACCCTGGTCTGTAAATTCAGTACTGTAAGGCACAGGTGAGAAATGTGTTTTGCAGTTTTTTTCCCTTTTTTAAATACAAAATGGGCTCTCAAATATATACATCTCATACTATAATGATTGTAATGATCTCCTCCTAGACGAGTGGACCAATCTTGATGAAACTTTGCATAAACATTACCGAGGGCACTGTGGGTGCCAACATCTATATGGTGTATAAAAATATTTTACACAAATCCCACAAATCGTATATATTTGTACATTTGACAGTTCAATTAGCACTGAACGGCAACCTTACGACTGCAGTCACTGTGTGCACGTTTGTCGATGTTCAGTGTTTGCATGCGTTCTACGTTCGTTGTGTTTTAACGGCCAGCGCAAATTTGTAATCTTCCCGGTGTAACTGAGCGCCTGCTGATTATCGATCAACTTATCGAAATAAGCCACTGAATAACGCAGCAGAGCAAACGACAATATGTGGATAAGAAGACAAAGTTTGGGCGACCATCATCATGTTATGAGACACTTTATGAAGCAAACCGTTGGGTTTTAAATCTTCTATAGCTATAATTCATCATTCATGTTAATTCAATTCAATTTTATTTATATAGCATCAAATCACAACAACAGTCACTTCAAGGTGCTTTATATTGTAAGGTAAAGACCCTACAATAATACAGAGAAAACCCCAACAATCAGACGATCCCCTATGAGCAAGCACTTGGCAACAGTGGGAAGGAAAAACTCCCTTTTAACAGGAAGAAACCTCCATAGAACCAGGCTCAGGGAGGGGCAGCCATCTGCCACGACTGGTTGGGGGTGAGGGGAGGAAGACAGGACAAAAGACACATGTTACAATATATATTTATATTATTTCAATATATTCTTCTTTTTACATATATTGTTTGAAATATGAACTCTAACAAATCTGTTCAATTATTACAATCAATACTGCTCTGGTTAAATTTACCAGTATATAGAGCTTCCTTCATTAAAATATTAAACCATGTACTTAGTATAGTGTAATAGTAATATATTTGGTACCATATATTTAAAACATTTTACTGTGCACACAATGTTGGTTCAATCAATATCAAATCACTTGAAACAATATTTAAAGTGAGTTTTGACTCTTAAACCGTTAACTTTATTCAATATAAAATGTTTAATTTGCCAACGTTATAAGCTAAATAAGTTGGAATTGTGACATCTCATAAATAAGCGCAGTTACCGAGGACTTGTTGGTGAAGCTAAGGAGTGTGTTAAAGCGTAACTTGTGCCACATGTGTAATTAGTAAATTTAAGTGCAGATGATGTGTGGGTGAACATTTAAATTTAATCTGTGTATTTAGTGAATTCATTTTAAGATTTAAATAATCTGATATGAGCTCAGTATAGGGTAATCAATGTTAAATCATTATAACTAATAAAAAAAAAAGTTAAAAAAAATGTGATTTTCTTGACAGTTATTGTTTATTGACCTAACACCAAAGCAAAGGATTTGCTAGTATAAATAATTTCTAAGACCAAAATGTCAAAGGAAAAATGTAAATCTTCCAATATTTTATTTTCCAAAACAACTACATAGAAACGTTTATTGTCTTCACATTTCTAGCCCTGGGCCATGGGTAAAAACACAAGCACAATATGGGTGTAACCATTCTCCACAAACCACAAGTTCAATTCATTCTTGGGTTTTTCTTAAAGAACAGGGGAAAGAAATCTTTTTTCAAATGAGCACATTTTCTACTTTTCCTTTCAGTAGTTTTCAGAGGTTCAGGCTGCCGGTTGAACAAAACAAGAACAGGGATGGTGTCACTTCAAATTTGGATAATATGTTTAGAATTTTTACAAGCCATTCCTTTTAGGAGGGTACAAAGAGCTGCTGAAAAAATTAAAAAGCCCAGAGTGTCATCTGTTTCCACATTTTTTTCAAATACTGATAGAAATCCTGGAAAGCTGTTTCGGAATGATTTCTCATCCTCATTCCTATGCTAACAGTATGTGGAATGTGGTCAACACACAAATGACATGATAAACCTTTGATTTAAAAAAAAAAAAAAGAAAGAAAAAAAAGCAGTATTAGTGAGTGTATATTTAACACCAGTAAGACATTAGAATATACTCAAGGTGACGATGACCAAAGGGCAGCAACAACCAAACAATACAGTAATAATGGGTGTAGCAGGTCCTGGCAGCCTGGAACAGTGTAAGCAGCTCGACTCCCAGGTCCAAACAGAATGTTAACCCAAACAAAATTGTAAATCAGACTCAAGAAACTCACACAGACACTGCTGTGACTGTGGAGGAAGGTTACTGTGGAAAACAGGCCTGTAAATTGCACCGCCGTGAGCTGTTGTTATTCCCTGCTGCAGCAGGTCGACGTTCAGTGTTGTGACACACAACAAACATGAGCACAAACACACAGTTACATCAGATAGTGAATCAGGAAGGGGAACGTGGCTAAATATCCTTCTACTGTTCAGGTATTTAATGGAAATACTGGAGCAGCAGAGTGAGCGATACATCGGAATACAGATATGATCGCAACATGGTTCACTGAGAAGTTCTGCAGCAGGTAACGTGCAAGACCTGCTTAACAGCACTTAACAGCCTATCCCAGCAGCCACCGAGCGGGAGGCAGGGTACACCCTGGACAGGTTGCCAGTCTGTCACGGGGCCCTGAATACTCTCACCACTTGCAAAACAGTTTTTTCCAATTTAGGCTCTTGTACAACGCCACTTTTCACATAATACCATCTGTATGAATGCACAGGGTGCTGAAAATGTCCTATACAAATTCTCTACACTGTGTTTATTTCTGATTTCTGGTTGAATGTCGGTGCTAAAGCTCTGAAACTGCAGCAGCTACAACTGTCACTCAGAGAAACTAATGAGTTTGTTGCTGGTTATGTTGTGGAGAAGATGTTACAGGGATCACTGAGGTAAAGTCAATACACTGAGGTAAATGTGCAGTAGGCTACACACCCTATGAACAAAACCAACATGTGCAAGCCAAATGCAGAGGGTTGTTTATCTTTGGCAACACAGAAGTGCTCTAATAACTTATTTGTCTCTGTAGGTAAAGCAGTGATGTAACTGGCACTAATCTAACATAGCAAGAAACATAACAAGTAACTTAAAAGTAATGTAATATTATTAATAGTAAATGACAACTTTGACTTTCATACTGATCAAACACATTAGAATTTCAACTTAATGCTTTAAAAATATCCTGACGCTCAGGATTTAAAGCTTCTTTCATGACCTTTTAATGACATCTGAAGATGTGCAGACATACTGAGGAACAACCGCTTCTGCTTGTTAACAGAATTTCATACACTCAGTACATAAACACATGATGCTTTAACATCTCAGCCTGACATTTCCCCCCCATTTTGAACTCACACAAAGTGAAAATGTGCATACTTTGATTCCACTGAAATTTAAGTGTTTGGCTTCAAGTGTTGCTGGCATGTTTTTATTTTTTAGATTAGATTCTGATACAGCCTGTGTGAAGTTCAGAGGGCGGCTACTAGAAGTGAGGGTTTCACATGGTTTCACATCTCAATGTGGTCTGCCGATGAATGAGCTCAAGAAGTCACCAGCATGACAGCCAGGCAATCAGGCATTAGTATGGACCCCCCCCCCTCCAAACCCACCCCAACAAAAACAAAAACAAAACTGTAGCAGTCACTTCCTGAACAAAACACACTTAACCAGAGCAGTTTTGTTATGCGTTTCATACCTTCCTTTACACTCACTGATGTACTGAAAATTCAAAATGTCAACCCTAGATGGTTACATGAGGATATTACAAGACTTTTTTTTATTTTGTGATTTTTATTTTTTTTTTATTATTATTTTTTTTTTTATTCATAATGTTGCAAATCAGGTTACCATTTATGGTTCCTTGCCCAGTAAAGGTTCGATGGTTTCAGATTTTAAAAAGCTTAGGTTTGGTTTTTTTAACAGCATTTATTCAATAATTGCAGTCTTTTACAATGATTTGTTTTTCTGAATCCTCAGATTTGAGGACTGATTTTTTTTTTGTTATATGAAAAAAAGTAGAATTTTCTTGCAGCTTTGGATTTTACATCAACATGGATTTTTTTTTTAACCCTCATATCAATGCAGATTAATCAATAATTATTATTAATTCAGAAATATGTACAGTAGCACTATCAATGCAATAAATACTACTTAGGTTTCCTTTTGCTTTGTTACTCTCATTTATTTCTGTTTACTATGCATTTTGCTCAAGGTACTACAAGACCACTATTAAAACTATCTACTGTCTCCATGAATTCATGAAATGTACAGTATGGTGAGTATTTAGCATTAATGGCACAATAACATGACTTTTCCCCCCAATTCATTAATAAAATTCAGTTTAAAATAAATGAATCCTGCACACATATTTAACACATTTTGATGTTAAAAATGGCAAAGTAGAAATCAACAACTATTGGAAATAGTTTCTAAAAGGGAGCACACATCTGCCAACTTTTTGTGACTGTGTGGACTCAAACTTTACATTAAAAAGCACCAACTACACGTTCGCCCTTCAGGCGGACTTTAAAGATCTGTAAGAGGAATGACTACTCGTCCATGGTGCCTGCAGCTGTTCACGTTCACAACAAAGTACAATCACCGCTCGACACTGAAGCCTCCACTAAAGTAATGGCAGATGAGGTGAAAAGGCAGCCAATGAGAGGAGAGCGTGTGTTAGTTTTAAAGGCATCACGTGTGATGGACTGGTTCTCACATGACACTGTAACCTTAATATTGTTTTCATCAACTTTCTCTATACCAACTCCTCCTCCACGTCTTCAGACGACATTCACCGCTTCTCTGACTTTGACACAAACCTATTAATGAAGTCACCTGACCTACAACTTGACCAACAAATGCTTGTTTGGTCATCATTCTGTCTGCATACGTGTTTTTCTTACTGTTCTGGTGTCTGCAGCCAAAAACAACACAAAGAAGCAATAGCTGTTTAGAATGGAAATTTTTTTTTCCTGGGGTTTTAACCAGACTTCTCACCATCCATTTTATCTGATGTTGGCTCCAAATAGTTAAGGTCACTGCTGACGATGAAATACCACAATCTTAATGCACTCCAGAGTTTTTTTTCCCCTCATTAAAAACACATGCTTATTTTTGCATTACTCTTTCTTTTGTATTTAATCAGATACCAAGACACTGGTAAGCTACTGTATGAGCACAGACAAAGAGATGCACAGATTAAGCTCAGCAGCGGTTTATTAATGAAATGACTGGCTAGTCATTTCTTCCACGAGCTCTGCTGTTTGTATTCTTCTTTGCTTGTTTTTTGGCATATTAATAACAATCAAAACAGAAGTGCAGGGAGATGGAGAGACTTTGTAACCAGAACTGGACAAAAGTCTACAAAAAGAACAATTATCTTTATCTATAGTTAATTTTCTGTAATATATTGGGATATTTATATATTGAGTTATTGTATTATTAGAGCTATTTGTAATATTTTGTAATTTGTAATATATTGTATTATTTAATATTGGTATTTTAACTTGTTAGCTAGCTTCTTACTGTCCTGGAGCAACTGTGACTGCATAATTTGTATAATTTGCATAATTTTTCTTTCAGCAAAAACACGTGGTCCAGTGAATTCCATGGGTGGATAACAATTATGAAGTCACTGACATGGACTTGATTAACTCACAACAACAGGGATTTTTTTTTTTAAATGGCCTGTGCTTGCTTGGTTTTAGCACCTTCAAATCATGGCTACTTAACAACAGATGGGGTAACATGCTGAACTCTTTTACTTTGCCTTGCCATCTTCAGCCCCTAGTGACAACCAGTAATGTTGATAGCTATGCATTAGTGTCAATTAAAAATAATTTTGGACTCAGGCAGACAACTGGCATGTTTTAAGTGGCAACAAGTAGAAGCTTTGAGTCCAACTCTTCTTTGTGATGATTTTAAAGCCTATTCTAATGAATATTATTAACATAGAAAGTTCCTTTGTCACGAGAATTGCCTTTCTTGCTTTTAGCAGGTATAACCCTACAGGTGGATGAATGCTGCTGTTACAGCATAAATATCATCATTTCAAACTAATGAAATGGTAAATTCCACAAAGACTTTTTTTTTTTTTTTTTTTTTTTTTACAGCTTTTTTTTTTTTTGTTGGAAGTTTATT
>VUQS01075023.1:23869-35762 GCA_015108495.1 Heterochromis multidens
TGTTCATTGTGAAACACTTGTTTTCCTGGTCCCTTCTTAGCCACTGAAGCCCAGAAAATGATTTTTTGTTTTTTATTTTTATGTTTATGCTAAGGCAACTCATTTGGTTAAATTAATCTTGGTTAAATACAGAACATACTCACTTTTCCAACAATTAAAGCCCCACTCCTTCTACAACACCAATAAAAGTCTTTCTGAAGATTTATAGATTTATCTTCTGCATTGAAACTCTGTGAAGCCTACAGTGTAGCGTAGTGGCTGATGCCATTGCCTGCTTGTGCTGCTGTGCCTGTGTTACTCTGCAATTTCACTACCAAAACACTTGTTGCCGAAGGAGGTTCTCTCTTCAAGCTGATCCATTCTCTTCCAGTCGATTTGAAAAATGTAGAAGACGTAGCTGTAAATGCATAGGAGGAAACGATGACACTGAATAGGCCAGCCATAGTCGTTGCGGGCTGTAGTTCTAGAGATTGGTACATCAGGTTACGGCGTAGGGTTTCAGAATGGTTTCCGATTACAACGTGCATATGGCTTAGATTTAATGCAAAAGTATAAATCACACTTAATTCTTGACAGCAGCAGGATATAAATTTAGCATCAAAACAAAAATGTACCACTTCATGGACTTGTAAAACATATTGAGTGTAGCATTTTTAGAAGATAGTCACATCTCTAGAAGCAATTAAATTAGAAGACCATGATGGAACTCCAATTATTTTGTATTTTAATTAGATGTACTCTTGGTATTGGTTGTTGTAAGTCTGTAAATGTTGGGTTAAACTGCTTATCTTAAACCAATTTGTACTGTTGTATTTCAACAGTGTTTTTGTGAATGTAAACCTAAATTTCACATCTTAATTATGTGTTGTCGCTATTTATCCAGACTCTGTCTCAGCTACAAAAAAGGAAACAATGTACAGTGCAGCTTATGTTTGTGTATTTTTTCCTTCCTCATCTCCTCCTTGTACATACACTGTGAGCCTCATTAAAATAACCATGATTAATAGATTAGGGTTTGTTCTAGATAACATGCAATCCCATGAAAGACCACAAGTCTCACATGTGTAAATGGGACGTTTTACGTATGTCATCCAAGAAAAATGAATGTATTTAACTACTGCAGAATTCCCAGGAAGCCTCAGGCATAATGCTTCAATTGTCAAGGTTGCTGATTGCATATCCCTTAACAGAATACACGTCTGTTTGGCAATGCTTTAACTGTTATATAAACTTTATCAGAAATCAGTGCTTATGTAGAAAAACTACCCAGACCGCTTCTCAGAAATTAAAAAGTGTTTAATAATTTTTAATTTCATAAAACAGTATTATTCTGTACTTGATGTAAAACTGTTTAATTGTTATTTGGAATTGCATATCTCTTGGGAATTTGCACTATGTTCAGTCATGGCAAACCCATACACACTCACCAGCCACTTTGTTAGCTACACCTGTTCAACTGCCTGTTAACATAAATATCTAATCAGCCAGTCACATGGCAGCAACTCAGTGCATTTAGGCATGTAGACATGGTGAAGATGACCTGCTGAAGTTCAAACCAAGTATTTCAGAAACTGCTGATCTCCATGGATTTTCCCACACAACCATCTCTAGGGTTTACAGAGAAGGGGCCAGAAAAGAGAAAATATCCAGTGAGCAGCAGTTCTCTGGGTGAAAATGCCTTGTTGATGCCAGAGGTCAGAGGAGAATGACCAGACTGCTTCTAGCTGATACGAAGGCAACAGTAACTCAAATAACCACTTGTTATAACTAGCATATGCAGAAGAGCATCTCTGAATGCACAACACATTGAACCTTGAACCAGAGATGCTACAGTTCACACAGGCTCACCCACAATTGTACAATAGAAGACTGGAAAAATTTTGCCTGGCTTCATGATTATTTGCTTCTGCTGTGACATTCAGATGATGGGATCAGAATTTGGTGTAAACGGCATGAAAGAGCCATCCTGCCTTGTATCAACGGTTCAAGCTGGTGATTGTGGTCTAACAGCCTCTGTATCAGTTAGCATCATTTAAACCCCATAGCCTCCCTGAGTATTGTACCTGACCATGTCCATCCCTTTATGATCACAGTGTACCCATCTTCTTATGGGTGCTTCCAGCAGGAGAACATGCCATGCCACAAAGCTCAGATCATCTCAAACTGGTTTCTTGAACATGACAATGACTTTACTGTACTCAAATGGCCTCCACAGTCACCAAATCTCAGTGCAATGGAGCACCTTTGAGATGTGGTGAAATGGGAGATTCACATCATGGCTGTGTAGCTGACAAATCTGCAGCAACTGTGTGATACTGTCATGTCAATGTAAACTAGAATCTCTGAGGAATGTTTCCAGCTTTTTGCTGAATCTATGCCATGAAGAATTAAGGCAGCTCTGAAGACAAAAGGTGGTCCAAATCAGTACTAGCAAGGTGTATCTAATAATGTGTCTTGTGAGTGTGAGGAAGATTCAGAGCTTTTGCTAATGAAATCTGGATCAGTGGTGTTTGTGTACCAGCTTAGAATTTAGACAACAGACACCTGTTTTGGTTCAACAACACGACGACAAATCATTTACTCTTCAAACACACTGTTAACGATATTGAGCCCTAAACTACCATCATGTCTTGTTTTGTATTTCTATAAAGCAAATTATTTTTATCCCTTAGGTAAAAGAAAACATGCTAACACAGTGAGTAGCAGTGATTGCGTGATGAGAATGGCATGATAACGGTGACTCTTATTTGAAAATCATTCATTGCAAATAGACACTTGCAGCAAGTCCTTGATGTAAATATGGACCAAAATCTCTGAAGAATGTTTCCAATGCTTTATTGAATCTGTGCCATGAAGAATTAAGGCAGTTCTGAAGGCAAAGGGGGTCCATATATATGTGTGTGTGTGTGTGTGTGTGTGTGTGTGTGTGTGTGTATATAAATCTTCTCAAGGTTACAATGTTACAGTTCCATAGAAGTTGTATGCATAGAAAGAAAAAATTCAACACCATATTTTAAGCTCTTGTTTAAGAGAGTGATTAACAGTAGTAAAGCTGTTGTGGGTCACACAGCTCAAACACAGCTTGCAATTTTATCTTTTGTCTACACTGTTGTATTATGCATTCCTGTGAGCACATGATGAAAGATAATTGGACACCGCGGCTTGTAAAGTGCCAAAACTCTATGGAAACAGTTCATCAGTTCCATCTGTTATACTTCTGATGGCTGCTGACCAAAGGGCAGGCAATGATATATTCATCCCTGTCACACCCTCACCCCTCCACACAGCCATAATGAGTGAGTATTCCTCTGAGCTCTCACATTCTCTTTCACATTTTCTCTCTCACTGTCTTTCCCTCTCATCGTGCCCCCCCACCCTGACCCCCCCACCCTGCACACACACAGAGAAAGTGAAGCACGCTCGAACAAAGCTTGGCTAAATGTGGCTCTTCATCACATCTGCCACCACACAGGTCCCAGGCTTCTGCTGCTGGCACGGTGTCCACCCCTGGAGTCCACTAAGAAGCCCTACCAGAATCAACAATGTCAACAGAAAGCCACAGTGAGCCTGCACACTTTCTCAACAATTGTTGCAGTAGAAACTAAATTCTGTTCCTGCACCGTGGTTAACATGTCAAGGGAGCTATATGTTACATTTGAGACATCTGGTCAAGTAAATCCATACTCATGTCTGGAAGGTTAAATGTCATAAAAGATTGCTGTTTGTACATAGAAGAAAAAAGAAGCTCACAGTAGTTACCAAGTTAAATGCATTTAATGATTAATCATTTGGTTGTATTTTAACAACTTGTAGCAGTGTTAAAAAAACAACCAAAAGAAAAACATAACTGAAAAATAAAAAAAAGAACCATACACTGGAATAATAACTTAGACCTTCATTTAAGTAATCATACCTATTCTTCCTTGTCACTTGTTCTTAACATGGAGGCAGAGCCAAGGCTTTAGTGGCGATGAGCTAACTCTGTATGAACCCAGCCTCCCATAATATCTGTAACTTGAATGAATGAACCAGAGTGAGAAACACCAGAGGTCTTATCACACTGCAGAGGCCATGCATTTAATGAGTGAAGCATTTGTTCAGACTGCCTTCAAGTTCAAAGAGCTCTTAAGAGACAGGCCATCAGAACTCTGCTCAGCAGATGACACAGATTGATCTTTCACATCCTAATTGTTTTACAGTAATTACCCAAACAGTGTGTTTCAGTGTCCAGTCAAAAAGAAGAGTCTAACATTTTCCCAGGTGGTAAATTGGAGTCTAGTTGTTTAGGGAGTCATAATCAGCTGAGATGCGTGGGAAATGATTAGAAAATGCATTTACAAATTAGAAGTGCTGCTAGTCAGGAATACACTATCGCATACCCTGACTTCTCCAATGGACACTAATTTGATACACCTTTTATTAGTCTCCACTGTTTGTACTCTGACTGCTATAAAAATACTTTGATGTACAAGGTCTAAACAAGCACGGTTAAAGCTAAAGGAAGCAAGTCAGTTTTCAGATAGTCTTCATCTGCTGTAGACAGTTTTTAGGCCTGCCACTTCTTCTGTCCTCCACTTGTCCAGTTTCCTTCAAATTCTTTAAGGACAATGCACCCCTTGAGTTAGGTACCTTTTCTATATTTTAATAAGTTATAGGTCAGTGTTAAGTGGTTCAACAAACAAAAACTTTTTCTCTGAAAAAATGAAAAAAAACCTTTAGAAAGCCTGGAGAACTATTGCTCAGACCACTTTAATAAATACCAGAAAGTCTGGCTCCTTTGAAGCAAAATATAGAGAAACGCAGTACTGTATAAAAACATTCTGAGAAGTCTTAAATGATTAGTGATTCATAAGTCACTAGTAAGTTCAAAACAGTACTGTGGTGGGGAAAGTGGTAAGGTAGTTTAATAATAAAGCAATGCTGAAAAGTCTTCCAAGCTGTACTTCAGTGCAAATGTCATGTGCTTTTATTTCTATTCGAAGTTAGTTTTGACCACTTTACTTACTGGTTTCTTTACAAATTATGTTTTTAAATACACAACAATAAAAAATATACCAACAAAGGGGAATTACAAACCAATAGTATAAGATACAAATATATATAAAGGACTACATGTTGGACTACATTTTGCTATTGCTATATATCACTTAAAAGAAGAATCAAAACTATTTCATCTGATGAAAATCATACTTAAATTCTAACAAAAAAGAAAAAAAATTGACATTATTGAAAAAATAAGGGCCACAAAACATACGTTAAAATGTCTGCCAACCTACATAGTGTGACATTCATTTGTTGTTTATGTAAATAATATGCTCTTCACTTTTACTAAATGAATATTTACGTTATAAGACCAAAAAACACCAAGCACATTCCTCCACCCAATATCTGCACTGGGAACCTCCTCTCTAACCTCCCCTCTGTGTGTTACTTTCTCTCTCTGTAAACACATACATGGCATTTTCAAAACACAGCTGTCCATAGAAACAGTTTACTGCACTATAAATTGTTTCTTATATATTTATTTAGAATTACCAATATCCTTGATGAATGTGCAGTTCTTCTCAACCAGACGTGTGTACTGGCACGTTACGATGAGATTTAGACATTTGTTAGTAAAACAAACATATTTTTAAAGTGTACATAAACGGTTAGTAAATATATTGTTTTGTTTTGTCTCATTAAAAGCAAAAGCATCAGCCAAATGAAGCTTTAAAGCTTTCCATTTACATAAAGGGTCATACAAAACCCATTAATGCTCATACTATGCTATATGTAGCGTTGCAGTGTGGCAGTCATTTAAAATCCATTACTCCGTTAACATTCTTTAACACATTTTAACAGTTCCATGAATAAATCTCCTGAAAACTAATTGGAAGTCACACTCCATGTCCCTGGTTGAAACCCCTTTGGCTAAATGACAAGGAAAGGTGTGTCAGTGGTAGAGCTTTTCAGCAGGTCACTGTGTCTGTGGTGGCAATGATGCATACACTCTATTATATGGATTCACACTTTGTATTTTTGGCGTAAAGATACTTGCCACTGTTTTTATGTAGTAGATCTGAATATGAGTCAGTGTATTTGAATGTCAGCCATGTGACAACATTATGTGCTGTATGTCATTGTAAGAGGGGTTAAAAATGAGAATATATCTGTATCAGTGTAATCAGCAATGAGATAAGGCAATTTTTTTCCCATAGATGTGTCGTTATGATTTTTATCATATTTATTAAATTAATAATGATAAAGGTTTGCTAATGTAATTAATTTCTGTTCAACCAGCTACATGATTCAGCGTTTGGTAAAGCACTTTCCTTGAACTTACTGCAGTGTAAGATTATTTTCTGCTTCAATGGGGTCCATCAGCTAAGTCAGTATTTTCTATTAGCATCACAAGTTTTGATTGATTTCGTGAGTTAATGTGAAAATGAAGCTTCATTACTTTAGCTTGTGTACTTTTTTTTTTTATTTATCATGGTAATCAGTTTTTATTATACTTCCTTAGGAATCTAGAGAAAAAAATGTTAGAGTATTTGAGTTTCGTAATTTTGTTTTTCACACCTTTTCAAAGCTGAGCTTTACCAGTACTGTAACATGTTGGCATTTCTCAAATCTAGGGCCATTGAAGTACTTAATTATCATGTGACAAACATGAAGTAGACAGTCAGTAAACATAATCACTTCTCTTTGTCTCTCTCTACTGTATATACAGTGGGGAAGTAATTATTTGATCCCCTGCTGCATTTGTAAGTTTGCTGACTTGCAACAAAATGAAAAGTTTCTGATTTATTTATTTTTTTTTTAATAATAGTTTCATTTTAGGAGAGAGGTACAGAGTATCAACCAAAGATCTAGAAAAAACACATGACATAAAAGTTATAAATTGATTTGCATGTCATTGAGTGAAATAAGTAGTTGATCAACCCAGTCAGAATTCTGGTTCCCACAGATTGGTTGTGTACCCACGTGGCATACAGATTACCCCCATTGTACAGTTATGTGAAAACTTTTTTCACATAATATAGGTCTGTGAAAAATTAAGCACATCCCATGATTCAATAGTTTGTAGAACCACTTTTAGCATCAATAACTTTAAGTAATTGTTTTCTGTATGACTTTATCAAACTCTCACATCATTGTGGGGGAATTTTGGCCCACTCTTCTTTACAACATTGGTTCCATTCATTGAGATTTGTGGACATTTGTGTATGTACAGCTCTCTTAAGGCCCCACCACAGCATTTCAATCATTCTGACGTCTGGACTTTGGACTATTGCAACACCTTGATTTTTTTTTTTTTTCTTTTTCTGCTATTCAGTTGCAGATTTGCTGGTGTGCTTAGGATCATTGTCCTATTGCATGACCCATTTTGGGCAAAGCTTCAGCTGTCAGACAGATGACCTCACATTGGACTTTACAGAGGAGTTCATGGTCGACTCAAAGACTGCAAAGTGCCCAGATCCCATGGCTGCAAAACAAGCCTAAATTATCACCCATCATGAGGCATTTGTGCTAATATGCTGTTTGTTTTTTGCCATATGTGGTGCTGTGCATTATGGCCAAACATCTCCATCTTGGTCTTGCCTCAGACTTTACAGGACATTGTTCCAGAAGTCTTGTGGTCTCTTCAGATGTAACTTTGCCAAACTATACTTGTTCAGTCTTTTTCTAATTGTAATGTCATGAACTTTCACATTTAACATGCTAACTAGGGCCTGTAAAATTTTAGCAATTTCTCTGGCCTTGCTGGGATGTCCACTCCAGGGTTGCATAGAGTCCTATGCAAACTTTCTTTTTCACATTACTGTATATCTTAATCACTAACATCAAAACTTTTTTCTAATCAAGAAACTTATCCACTGTAGTCAGGATGCAGTGTGCTGGCATTTATCTTCGTCTTGGTGTGTCATAGAACTCATTTAAAACATGCTTACCTGCTTGTAACAGCAGGAAAAGACTTTGATGAATTGCCCATCCATCACAGCGCTGTTAGTGACCTGCTGATGGAAGTGGATTTAGTTTTTTTTTTTTTTATCAATGGCCTTAGTTTGTTTGACCTGAAAAGCTGTTTGGGAAAGATTGAAAGAAATCTTCAGGCAACTTTATGAAGCTAGTCAGGTTCTTTGGCAGCTTGTCATAGAATATTCTGGCATTGTGTCACAAATACAAGAAACGGAACACCAGAATTGATCTGGTGTTCAGGTTAAATATAGAAGATGATCTGGTTAATTATAGTAGATATTGGTTTAATGTCAGTAAATCTTAAATACAGAAGAGTGTGTGGCTGAAATGGTGTTGGCTGGTGCGTATTGGCAGGAAGGTGAGCTTTGAGTTGCAATGGAGGATTGGTGCTACTACCATGCTATTTGACAAAATGATCTGACTGGAAATGAGTAGAAGACCAAGTAGACATAACCTAATCGCCAGGCAGCGTTATGTGAGATGTGTGCCAGATGAGAACCTGTGGAACAGGGAGAAGGCAAGGCTGCACTGGAGGCATGAGGATCTGTGACAATTATAGGAATATTCCAAGGGGCATCCTCTGGAGCTGAAAAATGAAGCTGATGTAGAAGTACCAGAAACTGCAGTTCCTCTAGGTGCCATTTGAGGTTGGCTTCAAAAGGGAGTCAATCCCCATAAATTCCATTTTAAAATGCCAAACATTATAGCATTAAAAAGCATATTAACAGGCAGATTTAAAAAAAAAAAAAAAAAAGCTTTGGGGCTCTATGGATAGTTTCCCTCCTTCATAACAATTTTGAGTGGGATGAATTTTTGGTGGCACTTTATAATACAGCTCCCAACTAAAGGTGTAATTTCCCCAGATTTAAAATGAAATTTCAATTAAATTTTTGTGAATTTAAGGTTAGATTTAAATTCCCAAAAAATATTTACTGGTAGGTGCACTAGATTAAGGGAGTAACAATTTTTTGGCTGTGTAATTACAGTAAAGGAAAGGGAGAAGAAAAGGGAGACTTTCAAATGTAGTATAAGAGTACGGTGGATATTATCAATGGTCTGTCATGCACAACAAAATGATTGTGTATGTGTGATGGGGAAACATTGTTTGTCCTTTCTTCTAAAATACCCCAAAGTTACTGAGTAGTTAAAATTACTTACATTAAAAATTTTCTCCTTTTTCTCTAAAATACCTCAGAGTTGCACACTGCTTCAAACTGCTTGTAGTATAATTTGTTTTCTCTTTCCTGTAAAAACTTGAATTGTTTCCCCCTTATTCTAGTGTACCCACGGGCAATTTAAATTACGCCCTAATTTCACAAAAATTACATCGAATTTTTCATTTTAAATCTGGAGGGAACTACATCCTTAGTCACGGCCCCCATTAAAAAGTGCTACAGAATTTGGTAGCACTTTATAACTCATCCACTGGACAATTTGTAATTGAGCTGATTGACCTAGGCCTCATTCACTACCTCACGTCACTGAATTGGACGTTTTCACTGTGTGTGTGCTGTTGGAGTCTTTTGGAGCATTTTTAATGGCTCTAACTAATATTATGGCCTGCTTTGTGGTACAGACCATCCAAGAAGTTTGTGTTTTTGAGTCAGTTTTCGTAAGTGAGATTCTTGTGTTTTATTTGTCCATTACTTGGCACTAACTAGCTGATTGTGTGTCTGTGAGTTGCATGGACCCATAGTTTATGAATGCAGCTTGCTAACCTAGCTAGCTAATGCTAGCTGATAAAGCAGTCCACCCTTTTTATCCATATAATGTAACTGCTGGCTCTTGATTGATTGGAATATACTGTTCCATAGATTTACCATGGTGACATAATTTGACAAATCCCAATTAACAAAACAATCTGCTTTTTTATATCAAGGTAAAATACAGCCCATGAAGCAAAAAAGGAGAAAAAATTAGGTCTTTATATTTATTAATCTTTTATTTATTAATGAAATAACTCGTACTGATCAGTAACTTAGGTACCTTTTTAAAGGACTGTTCCAAAATAAGGTCACAGTTTCACTCTAAACACTAGTGCAAACTAAGAGTTACCTACACACACTGAAAATATGCATGCAAAATCCTGTTTGTGCTATATTACTTGTTTTAATCAGGAACATAATGTCACCAGCATATGATTAAGTCATCTACATCAAATGTTAATATAAAAATATATAGATGCTAATTACCTTATGCTGCCTTGACCCATGACTTTGGTATTACATAAAAAAATTACATTCCTTTTTTTAGAACAAAGTGTTGCCAGTAAATTTTATCTGTGCACAAGCGATACTGTTTCCACCCACCATGACACACACAAATGATTGCACCTGTTCTAATCTACTCCTATTTATCACCTTGACCTTTATTTACGTGTTTATGTACAAAAAAGATAATGTAGAAGGAGAAGCAAAAGTGTAAACATACATTTTTTTTCTTGATTTATTTTCAAGTATTTTTAAGTGTAGTGTAGATGCTATACAACATTACAGCATTGGTTCACTCCTTTTTTGAAGGAAAGAGGAGTCACATCTGTTAAAGCAGAATTTGTTCATTAGTAGGTAGACTAGCAGATAAAAGGTTTTCATTTAAATGTAAATCAGAAGTGTAACAAATCCATTAGTTATTTGGAAATTATATTTATGCCATATATTTGCCAGTCAGGGTCTTTTTACCACTTCTCTTTCAGGCCAAAGAGATACCATCGTCTAAAAGCTTCAACAAATTACAACTGGACGACTGTGGACAACGACGACTGATTCATTAAAATTTCATGTTTTAATAAGCATCTTTCTGGGTGGAGGAAAGCCTGTTATTAATCAGTTGTGGCCCAACTGCTTTGTTCCTTTAAAATGTCAAATCTATGTGATATCCATTAGTCTGCCCCACTGCACATCTCAATAACATTTTCTTTCAGTCAGGTTCAGCAGCCTTCCTGTTTTGGATATCTCCAGTGTTTATACAGACATTATCTCCTGCCTCTGACCTAAATAGATGTAACCGCTTGGTTTTTGTTTTTTTTAATAACATTAATTATTCATTAATTTTCAATTAAAAAAAATTAATTAATTATTTAGCCTCCGAAATGTCAGAGAACTAGCAAACACTGATCATCACAATTTTCAGGGCCCAGCATCAGTTTGTGGGGCTGATATATCAGTTTATCACATATGTCTATCAAAAGCTAACAAAACCCACAACTGAAATGCCAGATATATATTTACAGAAAGTCTTCACATTATTGAATTTTTCCACCAGGGAGCTATGACAAGTTTATAACTGGAAGATGTTCAATATATCTTGCTTGGAAAATCAAATTTAATATACCTCATTCTTAAATGTTTTAGCTGTTCCAGTGATGTAGCTCAGTTGATGACACTGTCAGTCTATTAGTGAGTTGCTGTTAGTTGATTACATTACTCTTTTTCCTCTCCTTTTCCTTCAGGTTCTTTGGCTGCCTTGTTGTATGACTTAAGACTCTTCCCTGGACTGTAGCATTTACTTTTGCGAAGAGTAGTGCAGTGGTGTATGACTTTTCATTACTTCATTAGCATATTAATGTTTGGGAACAAGAACGATTTATCCCCCTACAAGACTGTTGTGCTACTGTATACCAGTGAGCTGTTCTGTGAACTTGTAAAGAAAACATTTTTCCCAGGTGTTCTGGATAAATGTTCATCTGTCATAGCTGCAGTGTGTGCAGCATATGATTGAATCGTTTTATTTAGCTGTTTCTACTTTTACACAGAAAGCCATACATGCAGACATACACAGGCACACACACATTTAACTGGGTGCATTTATCCAAATAAATTCCCAGAGCAGACCCTGTAGAAGAGCCCCCCAGAAAGTGGATGGAGTGTGGGTTTTTTTTTTTTTTTTTTTTTTTTGGGTTTTTTGGGTTTTTTTTTTTTTTGTCAATTTGACC
>VUQS01075027.1:0-16863 GCA_015108495.1 Heterochromis multidens
AACTGACCAATCAATTAATTCCCTTCAGCTGTAGTCTTAGTAGTTAGTAGTAGGAAATATACTATTATGTAAGTAGTTTTGTTTATTTTTTATATATCTTTATATATCTAGTGAATAGAAACGCCATAGTCTCTACATTATAGCTTTACCTTCACCTTAGGAGACCTACATCCTTGATGGGCTACGGCTGGGGCAGTTGGGGGAGAGTGTTGAGAGGAGGGTGGAGGGGCAATGTTAGCAGGACACGGGGTGGGAAGGGGAAAATTTGACTCTGAGATGAGGCATGATGTGATGGGGCAAGAAAGAAAGGGAGAGCTTGAGGGGTGAGAGACAGAGTGGTGAGAAGGATCGTCTGGAGGGAAATGGAGGGGAGGTGGTGAGACAGATGGAGAAACTGGAGGTAGTGGTGATGTTGTGAGCAGAGGAAGGGATGGGGGGCGAGGGGAGGCACGGTGACAGGGAGGGATGATGCTACGATCATGCTGCTGTTCTGTGTGGGAGAAAGAGGATGAAGGGGAAGCAGAAGAAAAAGAAGTGGGAAGCAGGGAGGTCACAGGTGGTGGTACTGAGAGGGAGGAGAGACCAGTGTGAGGAAACTGAGAAGATGGAGAGACTTCAGCCTATGGGGTAACAACACACACATGAGTACTAAAGCTGAATCACAGGATGAGCTGTTTGTGATTTACTAAACCCAAGAAGGGACGTGGAGGAAAAAAGATATATAAAAAATAAACAAACCAATTTCGCAATAAGCATCCAGATCAACAACAATTTATCCACTAATTTCCATTGAATATAAAGTGTTTCCAAAAATCTTGTGATGCTGTATTGAGTGTGAATAAGAACAGAATTCAATAATGTGCCCTAGACTCAGTGAAAATAGTATAAAGACAAAGTATCATTTGGGAATTTGATGCCACCAAAAAAAAACTTGGGAAGAAGGGTGCTAATCACTGTGTTGCATAATTTCTTTTTAATGCTTTATATGCTGTTGTAATACACACAAAGTGTGGTTTGGCATTATCTTGCTGAAATAAGCAAGGCCTTCCCTTAAAAAGACTCAGATCTCCACCACTGAATTGTGTCTGTTTTCAATGCAGTGCTTCTTGAGGGCACTGGTTTTTCAGCATTACTTGTTTCCTAACGTTACACTACATGGGCAAATACCTAATAAAGCTGAACGGCCATGGAAACCCATCCCAGCCAACAGCGGAAATCAAAGAGTTTTCACCCACAAGAAAGGAGTTCATATCCTGTGGCCCAATACTTTTGTCCATATAGTGTATATTTAAAACTTAAGTGAGCAAACAAAACCAGGACTATACTTTTCTAAAAAATATTACATATTGATTTTCTAATATATTGGCATATTATTCCATATAACACTAACTAAATCTGTAGTACATTTAATGAAGCCATGTAAATTATGCCTTAATACTATTAAAATTTCCAGAGGTACAGGTCCCTGAAGTGCATAGAAATTAGTTAAATCCTGGTGCTTTTTAATTTATTTTAAAAAAGCACGAGATATAAACATGAAATTTTCAGGGCTGAAAAAAAATGAGGCTCTTTTAAAAGCCCTATTCAAATCGACTGTTTTTTTTAAAAAACTGATTTTGAGCATCACTATCACTTTCATATCATATCGCAAGTTCAATAGATAAACTGCACCAAATGACCCAATATGATGCCTACACTCTCAGGTATAGAGTAAAAGCAACAATCATTGGCACCTTGGAGTGCTTTATCTCTTTTCTGATAAGTCACTGGAGAAAATTTTAAAAATTGAATTTTGCATAAACCTTCAATGATCATATCAGCCATAATTCTTTCTGTGACAAAATAATTTTCTAATATAGTCATGATGGGAGGTACTTGCTAATTTTTTTCCATGGAATGACCTCATACAGTATATTTTTTTATTTCCTCAATGTCCCTTCTAGGCCCTATAGGATTTTCAAACTTAACAGATGCAGCGCACACCATGCTGTACCTGTGGACTGTGAATCTGATTTAAAACTCTAACATCCTGCTCTTTGTCATTTCTAGCTTCATCGTCTTCCTCAATGAACAACTCAGTGTATTCCTTTCCTTTTACTGACGGTGGTCTGTGAGAGTCAAAAGGTTCCCCATTCAGAGTTTTTGACTGCTCTCCCCACAAAACAGAAAGAGGCTCCACTGTTACAGGCTTGTGAAGCTGCACCGCTAACTGTACGCTGCCTGTCGAGTTGCTTGGTGGAGCGACCGCTGGGGGTTTCATGTCTGGCTGATGGGATTCTTCAGCTTTTAACCGGAAGAGCCTGCTTTGAGATTCTTTGGTCAGCTTGGCTGGTGAGGAATCTACTGGAGATAATCTCAAAATATCACCATCATCTGTGCTGCTGGAACCATCCAGAATCATGCATAGCAGCTCATCATAAGGGTCTTTTATTTGCAGTTTACTGTCAGGGGTTTCGCTGCTTTTGTTTACTCTTACTGTGGACTTGTGCTGTTGTGCAGGTTGTGTGAGTGACTTTATTGGCTCTGACACAGCACAGGGCAAAAACTCTGGAATAGTAATGCATAAGTTTGGGTCTCCTTCAGTGATATGTAGTCCTCTGTCACCGTTATACTGAAATGAAGAGTCAGGCAGTGGAGAAGTGAATGAGGAATGGGGGGCAGGAGGAGGAGGAGGAGAAGGTGGAATAGGTTGGGAGAAAGGTGAGACAGCTGTGGTGTGACCTGAACTAAGGTTTGCCTCTTTAGAAGTGGGAGTTCTGGAAAATGCCTTGCAGGTTGTGGTTGCTGGGGGTGACGAGGTGAAACCTTTTTGTGGTGGTGCAGGTAAGAGTGCTTTGGGTTCTTGAGCCTTTAGGAAAGGTGCAAGGTCAGAGGGGAGAGGGGGTGGCGTGGGTGGCAGAGGGGTGGTCGTGAGGGACAGAGCTTGAGTGGATGCTGACGGGTCCATTGTGAGGGACAGCCACTCTGTGGTGATAGCTCGCAGGTCAAGGCTTCTCAAAGAGGGGTGAGGGGAGGGGAGTTTGTGGGTGGTGGATGATGGAGGTAGATGATAGAAAGGCTCCATGAAAATAAAGCAAAAAAAGAAGGAACAAGGGGTGATTTACAAAACTAGAACAGAGAAATGCTGTGTGTGTTTTGATTATTCAAGGTTGAACAGAGGATTTAATTACTATAGTGAAAATATTCACTAATTACTAGATTATCATTACACTGGAGGCAAGTTTAGGATCTAGAACATTTTTTTTTTTTTATTTGGAGCACAAGTTGATAACCAAGCAGCTTTGTTTTTACAAATATAAAGAAATACCCCAAAATCATGTGTCAATGAATTTATAAAGCCCCTTAAAATGTTGTATTATTTTAGATTTAAAAAATTTTTGGATCATACCTTTAAGCCAAGTTTATTTATAGAGCACGTTTCAAAACAACAACAAATGTGCTGTACAACTGTCAGGAAAACAGAGAACGGATAAAACAAGAAATAGCAAGACTAGCTTCACACAAGCACATTATCTTAAACAATAAGAATATAAAGTAAACAATGCTTATTTTAAATATTTAAATAAAATAAATAAAAATAAGTCTCAGGTCAAGCTGCTTTAAAAGCCAGGTCCAAGTAGTATGTCTTAAACACTGTTTTTTTGGGGACAAATCTCATATGAAGCTGCTCTATTTGTTGTGGCTTGACAAATGAGTAAGCTCTAGACTCTTACCTTGATGGGTGTGGAGCTTGGTGTCCTGTTGCTGGGGTAACCATGTGGATCTATGTGATGGGCGGAGCTCTTGGATGGAGATCGCTTGACAATGTCAACGTAGGACACAGGAAAGATACCCTGTTTGGTTGTGTCTGGGATCTTCCCTTCATACCAGTTCTGATCCACCTGCCTTATCACAATCACTCTCTCACCCTGCACACATAAGACACACCCAACAACAAGACACTTTCAACTGCAAATCACAAATGGTAGAATGAACAAGACTCCACAGCAGGTCCTCTCACACTCATTAAAGCCAATATGTGGCATCTTTTTTGTATGTAATTATTACATCTTCGGAATGTTTCATTTCAGTGAATTAAGATTTAAGCCAATTTCCAATTATTTTTATCACTATTTACATACAGATGGGTTAATCACATACACTGATGTTGCAGTAGGGGTTCCAAAATAGGACTTTTATGTACAATCATGTGAAAAAGAAAGTTTTCACATGACTCTATGCAGTCTTAAGTACAACCCATGATTCAATAGCTCGTAGAACCACCTGCAGAGCAAGCCCAGTCTGCCCCCTTCATGGGCTGCTCTGTCCCCACCCAGCTCTGTTCCAGAGCAGGTCCAACGGGACATGTTCCATGCAGAGTGCAACACTTGGGTCGGCGTTCCTGTCACTGGACCCAACAGAGGGAAACAGAATCGGAGAGGCTGTCAGGCTGGCTGCTTCTTTTTCCTCCCGGTTGCGGCAGCGGGGGGAGGAAGAGGAGCCACTTGAGGTCTGGCCTGGGGAGACTGCTTCCTAGCCCATGGATTCTTGGGAGCCCCTGCAGCCTGGGGGGCTGCCTGCGCCTTAGGCACTTTGGGGATCCTGAAAGCGGGGGCTGGGTGAGACGCTGCCTGTGCATATGACTGGCGTTGCGCCACTGGGGTGGCGTGTTGGGACTACCTCGGCAGGTAGAGTTTCAAAACCTTATCATCTCTCTTTTTCTCCACACATCTCTTCTGCATGGAGGTGACAGCTGCACCGAAGAGACCTTGAGGGACGACAGGGGTGTCGAGGAGTTCATCCTTTTCCTTAGTCATCAGATTGGTATTATGGGCTCTCGCTGACAGAGCCGCTGCCTTGTAGCACTTATCAGTAAGGCTGGACTGGAAGCAGTCTGCTGTGGAGAGGAGGGACGGGGCTGACAAAGATGAAGAGGTCTTTGGGTGAAGATGGCTCACTACCAACGGCTCCACTTGTGGCATCTAGCGGAGGCCGAGGGACTCCATCCCCTCACAATCCAACAGGGAGCTTCCCACGATAGGGTGCTTCTCGCTGTATGGTTTTGTTTTCCACATAACCGCTATCTCATCTAGGAGCTCCGGAAAAAACAGGCAACACATGCTTGCCCATCTTTGTCGCCTTTGGCAATTTCTTGCCATCAAAACGAGATTTTAGAACCTCGGTTTGTACAGCGGGCCATGGGATGTTGAGCCTAGCAGCTGCGCGCTTGCACATGTCCTACATGTCGAGATCCAGGGGAGACGACGGTGCAGGTTTATCAACCTCACTGTTAGCTGGAGGACTATGAACGCTAGCAAACCTGACACCCTACTAAAGCGTGGAGAATACTGCTAATCCTCAGTTAGCGTGGGGTGAAAAGTAGTGCTCCTTCTCTGCAGGTATTGCTACTTAATGTGAGAAACCGCCAGCACTGATGGGTATTGCTACCTACTAGTGAAGCTAGTGGTATCTTTATTAGCAAAGTGTTGCTACTTGGCTTTGGGAAAATATTACTACTTCCCAGGGTGAAAGTATTGCTACTGAACACCAGCACTAGCTACAGGACAGTATTGCTACTGCTTGTGTGCTAGTGAACAACTGAAATGCTGGGAACAAAGCAGCCGGTGACCGAGTTGTGCACTCGAATCCGTAGACAGTTTAGCTTAGCACCCTATAGCACAGTTGTCAACAGGCTTCTGTGAGAAGCGAGAAGAGGTTTTTGAATGACATCCGACGCTATGTCAGCCTATTATATAGGGAGGCCCTAGCCCCTCCTGACATGGGCGTCACTTAGCCAGCCTATAAGGGCTGGCGTAATGCCATTTGAGCTTCTGATGAGGTCACACGGGAGGTATTCCCATAGTGAGACACGAAATGAATGCTATGAAGGAGAACCTACAAATCTCTTGGCACAGTATTTGATTTCAATGACGTTAATAATGGGAGCAGACCAACATGGCCTATAGAAGAATTTCTATAGATCTGCAGAGCAACAAAATATGTGATCAGTGCCCAGTGATGTCGTCACTGTATCAAACCTGCCCCATATTAGACCAGGGAGACTGGACTGGTGCGTGCAAAGCCAGGTTGAAATCTTTTTTGAATGACAGAAGGGACAGGCACACTGGTGGTAACCTTGGAACAGAATATTTTTATGATTTAATAACATCTGAATAACAGGTTGTTTGGTTGCAATTTGACAAAGCTGTTTACCTTTACACATGACAACTTCAAAACCCAGCACTTCAATTAGGTTTCTCAAGAAATACAATTCCACAGCATAATATTAAAATACATGACAAAAACATTATAAACATGTCACAAGCAACTTTTTCTACATACAAACATTAAATACCTTTCTCAGTGATAGCTCCACATTAGTATCAGCATTAAAGTTGTAGCGGGCCACTGCCTCTCCAATCTCTCTGACATGTGCTGGAGGAGGAGGACGGATTGGCTGCTGCTTCTCTGAAGATGGCATCTTCTGCAAATGTGTGAAAAATGGTGTAAACAAGTGTGTGTGTTATGGAGGAGGAGATGCATATTTAAATACAACTAAGACAGAAGTGTAGGCATATTTAGACCAGATATCAGCAGCCAACTTACCTCTACGTATGCTATAGGGAATATTCCCACCCGCCCACGGTGCTCTCCTTCATACCAGTTGTTATCTATCTGCCTGATGATGTTCACTGTATCACCCTTTTTAAATGTCAGCTCCCTGTAACACAGTTTTATCAGTGAAGTGTCTTTGCATGCATCTTTGATCCACTGCATAGACATAACACAGCAGCTGAACAAGACACCGTGACTTCTGCAGCACAGGCACTAGTGACAGAATGTCAGCCAGGAAAGCAAAATAATGCAAGACCCAGCAATGCAGAAAGCAGCTTTATTCATGCATACATCCAAATAGCAAAAAAAGCCATCCAAGTTTGGTGGTAAGGTGTAACAATGGTATGTCTGAAAGCAATATTATAACTGCAAAACCATAAAAATCAGAAAAAAAAAATTTAATGAAGGACGCTGAGTTTGCTGACGTGCAGTTAGATGTTTGCGTTCTTAGACTCGGCCCCCTCGTGTGTGCACTTTAAGTTTCTTGCACTTACTTGCTCGTTTGTGCCTTAAAATCATAAATGGCTCTCGCAGGCTGTTTCTGATGGAGGAGAGAGAACAGAATAAGTTGTGTCATCTGTTTATGGGAGACCTAGAAGAGTGGAGTGAGAGAAAGAAAGCCCGCAAGCATTACCAGGTATAACATAAAATATATGTAATATAATTATTTAGAATTTTATGAATAAATATATATTTCAATACGTTATAGTACTGGGAAATTAAAGACAAAGCCATTATCTGTTTGAGCACATTCATTACATATTCTTTAAGAGCAATGCACTGTATATAAATCTGTTATATGCAGTCTGATGTCGACACTCCAAGCCACCAATTTCCACCAAAGTTCCAATGTTATACCTCTCTGTCAGAAGTAGGTCTTCTACTCTGGGGTGTGTGGCGTCCATCCAGTGTGGAACTCCTGGAGACATCCTGGTCTGTGATTAGCAGAGACACATGAAAAAGAAACAACAGTTACAAAGGGAAGTAGCTACTATCACACCACATGATGTCATACAACACACAAATGTGATTTGGGAAACAGTGATGATGCCATTCAAACAGGTAAATGAGGGAATGAATTCTTGGGTCAAAAACAGGTATATTTTATTTGTATTTCATAGGAGAAAACAAGGTGATTGGACAACAGCACAAAAAGACACATGAAACCCTACAAAATACCTGGAAAACAAAATGAAACATGGGGAATACAGTGCAAAAAATATGACAAACAACACAAACTCAGGAGCAAAAGGCTTAAGGGAAAGAAAATGACTTTTTTAAATTGCGATGACTATAAATAAATGTTCAAAACAGACAAATAATACAACAAAAAATACATAAAAAAAAAGAGAAACATTCACAATAATTTACTCCAAACAGCAACCATGTCTCTTAGATGTTATATTTCTTAACAACTAAACTGAAATAGAAAATACATTTGGAAGGAAACTGACCAGATTATGTTTTCTTCTAACATAATGAGGAAAAGTGAAGTTAAGAAGAAACTGACTGTGAACATGAAAGTAATGTTCACTGACAACATATTTAACACTAAAGCATTTGATCAATATCCAGTTGTAGTAACTACAGATTCTGGTCTGCTTTGTGACTTGAGACACAAAACAAAACCTTATCACTGCCTACACCTAACTATATATCCTATATATCCACCTAAGTCTATATTCAAACCTCGGCTTCTGGTGTGAGAGTTAAGTGACTGGTATGCCCAAACTCTAATCCAGTTAAAAACTCAATCATTTGGCATCTAAAAGTAAGGCGTAAAGAAATATTGTCTTTGAGACAGGATTACAGAGAAATATACTGTAAATTCTCAAATATGTATCTTCTTAAACTGCAGAAAACCAAGCCTGCATTTGAAACAATCCCATTTTATCCATATTGTTGGGCCACTCTGATTTTCCTGACAAGCACTTTTCGCTCCCTCACAATTTCATTGTAACAGTTCCAGCTTTTCCATTGTTTTGTTCATCTGTTCATCAAGCATCTGTCAATAAAACTCAGCGTTCTGTGCAATGTTTCAAATTAAAGCCCTCCTGTAGCTTAAATAGGAGGCACTATCCTTTTATTTTACTAACAAATCTTTACTGTGAGACATTAGCAGGAAGTTCCACTGAAGTTAGCTTAACACAATAAATAAATGGCCAGATTTTACTTGAGAATTTACAGTAAATGGGTCTTAATCAATGCCATACAATTAAACAGAAAAGCATGGTAATGGAAGTGTCTGCAGATCAATGAGGAGAACTGGGCAACAAGTGCAGCCAAAACTGAAAGAGACACTGTGGCAAATGTAGGTGGATGTATATCTGCATTCATATGTATGTGTTGTGAAAAACACCTATGTTAAATGATTGACAGCACTGTAAAGTGTAGTGTGTATTTGTGGTGTTATATGCGTGTTATTTCCACCTGAGTAACAGAGACCATTTCCATTGCCCTGCTCCTCTCCATATTCATTGTTGTTTGAAGTCTCCAATTGTCGTCCGTAACAGGCACTGATTGGTGACTGTAGCCGTGGTGACTGTAGCCGTGGTGTCGAGGGCTCTCCTCTATATGAGGCATACCCAGTGGGGCTCCCATCTGGGTACAATGATGCAGAGGAGTGACCACCGTGCCAACACCCCCTCCTCCCCCGCAACGAGGAGCTGCGTTCTGGCACATTTGGGAGCAGTTCTGCCAGGATTCTTCTCAGGATGCTATCATCAGGTGCCCTAGGGTTTCTGTGGCCCCGTTCTGCTTGAATGTGCTCGTATATGTCTCTCAAGGCTGCATCTAGTGCTTCGTAAATTGCCTGTTTAGACTTGGGTCTGCTACCTCGACCTCCGCCCCCACTGCATCTTCTAGAGGTAGGTGGTGAGCCCTTTTTCCTGCGGAAAGGCACTGGACTGACCAGGAAGGCCAGCTTGGACATCGATTGCTGGGATTGTGAGCTCTGGTTTTGGGAATGGCTGCTGCGGTTCTGCTGTGAAGGTCTCTGGTGCTCCTGTCGTGCTCGCTCCCGCTCATGACGAAGCATGGTTGTAAAACGGGTATATGAGGCTGGGCATCGGCCTTTGCAAGTGCTGATGAGGTGGCGGTGTTGGTAGCCTTGGCTCTGGCCAAGGCTCTGGTGACCAGGATGATGGTGGTGATGGTGATGGTGGTGACGGAGGTGGTGGTGATGGTGGTGGTGGAGGGTGGAAGAGCCGTATAAGCTCTCAGAGGAGGTTAGTGAGCAATGGTCAAAGTCACTCTCACTGCAAAATGAGGAGCCTTCCACCTGAATGAAATCACTGAGGTCTGATGCAACAGCGTCTTGTTCACTGTCAGAATAGTCTGGGTTGGCTTGTGGGCCTTGGAGAACAGGAGGAGTGGGAAAGGACCGTCCACGTCCAGGATCTGGTCCAACACGAGGCTGTCCTTCAGGTGGACTACGAGGTCGATGTAAGTGATCCATGGTTTGAGGTACTGTTCCACTGTTGCCATTGTTGTCTTCTTCTAGTAGAGATTCTATTGAAAAACGGCGTTTTGGATAACTGGGTGTCCCACCACCACCACTGCTAGCTCGAGATGATGAGCCACCTGGTGTGGTGGTGCCTGAAGGCACCTCACCATCACCCAAGTTAGGCATGGATTTGGACTTCTGAATAAGACGCTCATATTCAGAAATGCGGTTTGGCACCATATCACGTGGCACTTCCACACCCCAAGAGGGTGTCCAAGGAGAGAGGCGATGCCGATGCAGATGAGGTTGTCGCTCTAGATCCAGGATCCGAGCACGGACTGACCGGATGACTTCAGATGGGATTAGTTGAGCTCGGTCAATCTGGTGCATCTTTCGATAGAGCTGGAGAAAGCCCGGTGAATCATGTGCCCTTCGTCGATGGAGCCGGGGTAATGAACGAGTAGAGGATGATACTGTGGACAGATTTCCATCACATACCAGTGACCCAGCACTTTCTGAGCGGGTGGCATTGCGTCCACCTGAGCCAGAATGGCCATCATTGAGTAGGTCATCACAACTGCGTGACTTTAGCTTGGCAGGGGAAGGTGGCGCTTCCTCCGCACTGCTCCATGTCTCAGCATTCTGGCGTTTTGTCTGCCAACTGTTCTTACAACAGACAGACTGCTTGGAGGAAGAGCTGCCTTCCTGGCTGCCATCCTCATTAGAATTGAGAGGGTCAGAAGGGACTGGGGGAACAAAGGGCTGCTGATAAGGACCTGGGGAGGTCAAACTGTTTGAATACATGCTGCATGCGTCCCCACCTTTCAGATGTCCAATAGAGAGCAGCGTGGTAAGAGAGAAGAAGGAGGAAAGCAAGTTAAGCAATAATACCCAGCAAAAGGGTGGAAGAGCTGGGGAGAGAGAGAATAAACAGGAGAGAAAATGGATGGAAAAAAATGGATGACTTGATGTTTATTTTTTCTTCAGACTTCCACCAATCAGTGAACTTTGGTTCACACCAGACAGGCATCATATTGTGAAAAACAACAAAATCTTTGTTGATTAACTGGTCATATAAGTACAGTACACATGCATGTATGGGAAAAAGGAGGGAAAAAGAGAAAAACAAAGAAAAAATAAGAAGTGTAGGGCTTTTCCTGGCTTAGGGTGAGCCTTTGGTGGGTGAATACTGATAATTTTCTTTTGACTGTGTCTAATGGCGACATAAAAAATTTCTCTATGCAGGAAAAATCTATGAATGTGTAGCTACCTTTGGCTCTGGAGGGTGAGGATGGTGAGGAACGAATGACAGGTTTCTTTAGGCTGCTGCTGGGTCTGTAGATATCCACTGGTTTAGGGGAAGTAGCAGCTCTGCTCTGAGACTGAGCATTTACTTGAGAGCTTGATGGCTCAGACTTCCTTCTCTTCCTGTAGTCGCTGGCAGCACTACAACACAGAATGGTCCAAGCAGTCTGGTGAATGCAGTTTGCAGAAGGCAAATATAGGCACTATAAATTTCCTGTGGGTGCATTTTTTATTAACCATAGTATTTTCTGTGTCATGAGCACTTGAATGAGCACTTAAATTGACAACAGGCAAAAATAAAATAAAATAAATTAAAAGCAAGCCAATAGTTTTTTTAATTACCTCTTTGGTAATTACTAATACAAAGTTTGCTATTGATGACAAAAAACTCTTTAAATCAGACTTTGGAGATAGTCATGTTGAATTTACATAGAAGGTTTTATGATCATTTATATATTGAGAGAATGTTAAAATCACTGTCAATATGAAAACCTTGAATAGATTGAATACATCCTAAAAAAAAAATACCAGATTATACTTGAGTCCAAAAAATGAGGCAATAGAGTAACAAATAGAGTTTCAAATGTCTAAAAACATCCCAATGGGCTTTCTATTTAGGACACTCAAATGAATAACCTGGCCTATTCATCACATCCCTGGTCTGCCCTCTCTCTTCACAGAGGAAAATGCATCTGAATAAGCAGGCCATTGGTGAAAGGGAGTGGGATGAGGGGAGGAAGAGGGGGTTGAGGGAAGGACAGGAGGTGAAGAGCAGCATCAATAGGTTTGCTGGGTTCATTTATTCTGGCTCAGCTCATGAAAAGAAGAAGCAAAGCGTCCTACCATCAGTGACAAAAGCAAATTAAGACTTCACAAGTCATCATTTATTGCACACGCACGGGATGTTTGTGCAAGCGACAGTGCAAGAAAAGAGCAGAGTTTTTATACTGAGCTGAATCGCAACAAGGACAGCTGCTGGTGAAAAAATGGGGGAGGGGGTGATGCAGAGGAAAATAAAAGAAACAGCAGTTACCTTGCAGGTCTCTCTGGAGCCTTGTCAGCAGGAGTGATGTGGAGGGATGTCTGGAATAGGGCAGACAACAAAAGAGAAAAGTGAGCCCTACAAGAACAAAGACTTGAGGCAGAGCAGCTTACAATGCACAGCCTGCATGCGGTTGTTGCTGTGCCACACTCAAAACACTCCCCCAGCGTAAGGTGCAATGGATGCTGGTTCCACATGGCACACCTGACCAAGAAGAGGCCTTGCTGGTGCACACACCGAAGATAAATTTCTGGTCTCTGCTGTGCTGCTCTGAAGAATGGTGGAAAAAGTGACACATCGAAGGATGTTATGGAGCTCAGCTGAGGGGGGCAAATGTTGCCCTGCAAAAACTGGCATGGATCAGCTGGAATGGGTTTTAGTGTTAAAGAGTGTTCAATACTAATCCCAGTGACAAAAGTAGGGAAATCAATTGCAATCACACATTTATACTGGGAAAAATGTGTGATTATGATTATGTTTTATTACCCTATGACGACAGGGATAGGTGCTAGCCCACCCATGACCATGATCTGGATTAAGAAAAAAGATGGACATTTATGTCTGAAACATCTGTCGGTTTTCCAGAATTTTGAGCTCAAAGCACAAAATGTCACTCCTACTTCTCCAAGACAAAAGGTTTTTACCACAGACTGATAAAAATATGACATCAATAAAGTGCAATCAGCAGGTTTTCATTCAGTTCCAAGTAAACAGAGAACTGGCATTTTAAGGCTTTATATGTTCAACAGCCATCACAAAACAACATCCCACTCATATTTTAGTAAATGGCTAGTAGTTTAATCTGAACTCACATTAAATTCATTTTAAGCAGTCGTATCTTAAATATGTCTTAACGATCTAGATCGTGATTCCTGTGACTGGTTAGAAATTGTAAAATTAACACTACTGAAGCACTCGTGAATGTGAGATTACCTCAATGCGCTGGCGAGCGGAGATGTCTGGATTATAATCCAGCCGTTTTTTAGGAGGCTTGAGCCCCAAGCAGCAGCAGTGAGCAGGGAGGGGAGGAGAAGAGGAGGAGGAGGAAGGTGAAGATGAGGTGAAGGAGGAGAAGCAGTGGTGACATCAGGAGGAGAAACCAAAAAATAAAAAAAAAAAAAACATGTGGAGAGAGTGACACCTGTTAGAGAACCTGAGTAACCACAGCACATATGCTTTGCTTGTATCAGACACATGTGCACTCACTCATAACACACACCTGCTGGCATACACACATTTATTCATCATACACATTCCTTGATATACACTTTCTAATGTATTCTATTGATGCTTTTTTCCCCCTGTTAATCTCAGAGTGAAATCAAAACTGCAGATCGGCTAAAATAAAGTCGGCCTACTACACCAACTTAAAACCACACCAACACACACAAATGTACCTATTTACCACACACACATGCAAAGTGTAAAAACAAACTGTAAGCAAAAAGCAAAGTGAAGCACAAGCTGCAGCGTTGTGTTTATTTGAGAGTGCAATGACTTGCACAATCAAATGCTGTGATTTAGTGCTGTTTTACGAGTGCAGATAAACTCAGATGATCAAAACATATTGTGACTTATCACCTCAATCAACACTCAAACACTGAACACAGTTCGAGATTCTGACCTGGCTGGATCAGTCAGAGAAAACATCTAAACTCTAAGGGCTTATTGAGTGATGTGAAACAGTGAAAACATTGCAGATAGAAATCTCACCACACAGCTAAACATGACTGTGAGAAGACAGAAAGTCATGCCAGATCTATATGTGAAAATTTCACCTGAATATTTCAGATAAGCCCAGCAAATCATTATCTGATGTCATGCGCTGGCATGGACAGAGGCATGTCCTCGACACTTTGTAAATCAGACAGGTTGTGGGTAATTTGATCCCACATTTGTGACTAGAGGCGATCTCTGCCTGAAGTCACTAGGACATTATTACCACTTACATCCATCAGAGGGCAGTAAAGCATTTAGCTTCAATACACGCAAAGCATTCCCTCATAGTACTGCAAGGATCAAATTAATAAACAGGTTATATAAAGGCAGATTGACAAATACATGTTGGCATGTACAGTACTGTGCAAAAGTCTTGAGGCACCCTAATTTCTTTATATTTTGCTGGGAAAATGGGAGAGATGCAGAGATTTACTGAAATGTACAAATATACATGGAAATACAGTATATAAGGCAAAAACAGTTTGTACAATTCTAAAGAGCTTGAAAGTCAGTATTTGGTATGACCACCTTTATTCTTCAACACAGTCTGAACTCTCTTAGGCAGCTTTATTGTAATTTCTTTAAGTAGTCTTCAGGAATAGTGAACATTGTGTGTTCTTCTATCCAGGTATTCTTTTACTGCATTTGCAGTATGTTTGGGATCATTGTCATGCTGACAAATTAAGCCAAACTAAGCCTTTTGCACATCTCTCCTGACCTCCTCCATACATACTGAAGAAAATTAGGACTAAAAATTTCAAGTTTCTTAAGGACATGATTTTCAGACACTGTTCATCTGCTGTAGATAGTTTTTTTTCTAGGCCTGACTCGTCTTCTGTTGTCCTCCACTTGTCCAGTTTCCTCAAACCTTTTAAGGGGACACAGCACACCATGCTGAGATATGCCAGGTTTCTGGTTAACAGCTCTTTGAGAATCACCTTGTTGCAAAAATACTACTTTATGACTGTCAAACTGTGCTATCTTTGGCATTTTCCATAGATTCAACTAAAGAAATAGGAAGAAATGATGTTTTTCAACAAGCTGTTGGTAACAGATTACCTTAAGAGACTATTTAAAATTAGTTCTTTGCTAAATTGTCTGTTATGTGTAGACACAACACTAGCGGATCCCTAGGTCAGTGTTAAGTGGCTTAAAAAACAACAAAAACAAAAACACTGGACTGAAAAAGAGTGAAAAAGCAGCCGATGTCCAAAGCTAAACTTTGACAGTCCTCCAGAAAGCCTGAAGAACTATTCTTGATGACTACTTAAAGAAATTACAAGAACGTCTGGCTCCTTGGAAGCAAAATATGAAGAAATGAGGGGTAGTTCAAGACTTTTGCACAGTACTGTATAATAGATACTGAAGAAACTACACAGATTATTAGCGTGTGTTTAGAGCAAAAGGTAAGTATAAGCAGAAACTCTGCTTCTGCATCTTTATTAATGTTTTGACTGACTGTTCATGACGTCAGGTCATCTAAAACATTTTGAGCCTTTAAACCAGTTTTCCTCCTTATTTTTAAACAAGATGCAGAAATGAACCAACTGAAATAAAAGTGTCCAGGTTTGTGTGTGAGCATTTTAGTGCCTGCTAGTCACCAGACCAAAAACCCCAGCAGCACAGACACATACCACAGTTTGTCACAAAGGTGTTTTGGGGGGGAAGGAAGGGGGCACCAAACAAGCACCAAACAAGTATCACATGCCCAAACAACTAGCCCCACCCAATCTAATGGCAGAGACATAAAAAAAGTCGTGGGTGGGGTGGAGAAAGTGGGTGTATGCCTATGGCAGAGTTGTGGTTCAGGGAGTAGCTAGGCCCTGACTTACCGGCCGCCCAAACTCCAGCTCGGAAAAGAACTTATACCAAGGCTCGTTCTCTAAATCTATGTCATCATAGGTCTGGGAAAGCATGACAGTGACAGAGAGAGGAAGTAGAAGAAAGACAGGAGAAAGGAAGTGTGGAAAGGAGTCACACACAAAGAGAGACATGGACCTCATGGTTAGGAATGGGCACAGGTGGCAAAGGGAGATGGGCACAGGATGAACCAGGATGAAGACTGGCCCATGGAAACAAGTGTTGCCGCAGAGCCCATTTACAGCTCAAGTTTCACTTCTACAGTATAGTGGTCAGCCAGCCTAGTGCAACAAACTGGCACACTCCAAAAAGAGCTCAGGATAAGTGTAAAATAGGTCAATCATAACTGTAAAATGCCTCAGTGTAAATGTAGTGACTATGCTTTTTGTGCTGTTGTATGAATTTATAAACAACAGTCTAAACATCAAGCACAAACACCACCATGAACCACTCAGAAGTTGATGATTTTGAATTAAAAAAAACACAAGTATATTTTTGTCTTTCACATTTTAAAATTGTGTTCAAATTCCTGTTTTAATTGCCTTAGTTTTCTTGTATGTCTTGATGGCTTTTAACTGTGTGTCTTATGCAAAAGACTGAATTGCAAATTGAACATTTAAACAAAAGGTCAGCTTGTTTGATTTGTTTCCATTTACTGTTATTTGAACTGTAGAGATGGCATAGTGTGTTTTACCATGCTGTCTGCTCTTTCTAACCCTAATCCCACATAAAATGGAGTTTTCATGCCAAATGAAACATAGCCAGGAGATGTTTTTTAGGTGTTGTAGTGCTACATCTCTGGCTAAACAGAGAATTCAGCTTTCAGATGGATGAGTCACCCTGGAAAAAAAAAAAAGAAAAAAAGAAAAAAAGAAAAAAAAAAAAAAACACAACAGCA
>VUQS01075028.1:1434-16434 GCA_015108495.1 Heterochromis multidens
CCCAAGGCCTAGTATATTGTTGTGAAGTTTGAAGACGATCCATAAAAAATTGTGGGTAATATAAAGTTTTTACTGATTTTCACATTTGGTGTGACCGTGACCGTGACCTTGACCCGATTTTCACCAAAATTAAATCAGCTTGAGCTGTTATTGGTCACACAAAATTTGAAAATGATATCTTGAAACTGTGTACCCTAGACTGCTAACAAACAGACAGACAAACAAACACATGGAACTGATTACATACTCCTTCCCTTCGGGGGGAGAAAAATTATGTGGCAGGCTAGTCTATTTTGCTGAAATTTCATCACAGCAACTCAAAATGGTACTCAGTAGTTTGTGTGGCCCCCATGTGCTTGTATGCATGCCTGACAACATCAGGGCATGCTCCTAATTAGATGACAGATGGTGTCCTGGGTGATCTCCTCCCAGATCTGGACCAGGGCATCACTGAGCTCCTGGACAGTCTGAGGTGCAACCTGGCGGCGTCAGATGGACCGAAACATAATGTCCCAGAGGTGTTCTATTGGATTTAGGTCAGGCGAGTGTGGGGGCCAGTCAATGGTATCAATTCATTCATCCTCCAGGAACTGCCTGCGTATTCTCACCACATGAGGCCGGGCATTGTCGTGCACCAGGAGGAACCCAGGACCCACTGCACCAGCGTAGGGTCTGACAATGGGTCCAAGGATTTCATCCAGATACCTAATGGCAGTCTGGGTGCTGTTGTCTAGCCTGTAGAGGTCTGTGCGTCCTTCCATGGATATGCCTCCCCAGACCATCACTGACCCACCACCAAACTGGTCATGCTGAACGATGTTACAGGCAGCATTATGTTCTCCACGGCTTCTCCAGACCCTTTCATGTCTGTCACATGTGCTCAGGGTGAACCTGCTCTCATCTGTGAAAAGCACAGGGTGCCAGTGGTGGACCTGCCGAACTACCACCTGCTGGTGAACTGAAACTGATCAACAACCCCCTCTGCTACTTAACTGACCAGATCAATATCCCAGAGGTTTAACTGGCTTGATGCTATACTCTGATTAAAAAGTGTTCTTTTAGGTTTTTTTGAGCAGTGTACAATCTTTTCAGTGGGTGACAGGTCTGGACTGCAGGCAAGCCATCTAAGCACCAAACGTTGTTACTGTGGAGCCGTTCTGTTGCTGAAATAAACAAGGTGTTTCCTGGACAGTTTCATACTCCAAAACCTGCATGTATTATTCAGCATTGGTAGTGCCCTCAGAACTAAAGACTTTATCAACAAACAGTTCAAAAGCCATCACCACTGCTAGCTTTTGAACTGTGTGTGTGTGTGTGTGTGTGTGTGTGTGGTCCCTCTTCTGTTTGGCTCAGAGGACATAGCATGCATGATTTCCAAAAAGCAATTTAAACTGTTTATTTGTTGAAGACAACAGAGTAGTTTTCTACTTTGCTTCAGTCCATCAAAGATGGTAGCAGCATTTGAGGATTTTTGTTCATTTTTTTTTTCCTTGAATACTAAAATTTTACCTTAAATGTGTTATTCAGAAGTGTTCCTGAGCCCATGCAGTAGTTTCCTCTACACAATCAGAATCTGTTATTAATGGATTGCTGCCTGAGGCCCAAAGATCACGGCCATTTAAAATTGACCTTCTTTAATATCTTTTAATGGTATTGTGTAGTGTGACCGATTCACTTCTTTTTTTGGTGCATTTGATTAACCTAAAAAAAAACAATGAGCCACATTACTCCTACTTAATCTGTTTTTAGATTAGTCTTATCAAAACATTATTAATGTTTAAAATTGGAAAACACACCACCGCCTTCAAAATAAAATGCTATTAATAAAATACACATGATACTCCACGACAGTCACAGTTTCTCATCATTTAAGACAGTATTATACTTATTCTTCGTAGGACTTTTGAAAAAGAACCCCTGAACTGATTCGGTGTCTGTTACATCGAGCATTTCCTCTGAGTTCTCGGTGTCGCTCTTACCCCTGCACAGTCCACTCTTTTCGTGCCCAATCACACTTTCTAGAAGATCTTTGAGGCTGTGTGATAGTAATTTGGCTTGAAATCTCTTCAGATAGCCAAGCTTTAGATTCTGTAACTCCTGCAGCTGCTGTGCCTCTTTATCCTGCCAGCACCTATCCTCTGACTCAGGCCTCTCTCTTGCCAGCTGAGGCTGGAGGGGCCTCTTTATTCAGCTCAATGGCATGGCTCATCTCTAGTGTCAAGACTGGAGGTCTTGGTTTGCTGCCATGAGAAACATGCTCACTGCTTCTTGAAGCCACTGCTGCAAAGTGATGTTTGATGTCTTCTGCTTAGAGGCACCGATAATGATTCTGCACTGATGTTTTGCACTGCCACTCAGCAAAATTTGGCATCACCTTGCATTTTGTGCATGGCTCCAGGAGTGGGCTACATTGTCCAGTTCCCACCGAGGGTTTCTTGGGGCCATATAAAGAAACTGGTAGGGCTTTTCTTGCCCTTTGTGTTCATAGTGTTCAAACGTCCCATGAGGATGCTGCTTGGACAAACAGTAACTCCGGGGTTACAAAGGGTCATAAGGATGTCAGCCACAATAAGATTGCATTTCCACAGGGCATAGTGAAAATCTTTGCCTAAAACTGTTGCTACAATAAGACAGATAGTTAAAATATATTATATGTAGGGTATTCAGATTAGGGCTGCAGCTATTATGGCTGATGTTGTTACGTTGTCACTTAGTCCACTGATTGTTTTATTCAATTGGTTTTCTGGTCATTTAGTCAAAACATTGTCTGTCCAATCTCACAGTCTATAGGCCAAACATGTTTTGTTTTGTCCACTCAAAAAGACATTTATTATATATTACAACAAAGAGAAGCTGGAACTAATGCATTTTGCTTTAAACATACATTTGTTTTAATTAGTTCCAATTAGTTATTGTTGTAGTACATCTGGTTAATTTTCCCTCAATCCACTAATTGTTTAAGCTCTCCTAATATCTCCGACTAACAGGTACATTAGAGCGAATTAGAAATGGGAACATTGGTTAACAATTAAGTTTAGTGATTTCTCTGTAAAATCAGTAGCAGATATATTTTTGTCTGCTTGGTAATGACAAACTAGTCTGCCTGTAAAAAATTGTATTCGCATGCATTCATGTGTCTTTACATTCTCATTTTTTGTATGTACCTGTGTGCATGTGGTTGTTGGTTGTCTTGTATGTCTGTTTTCTTGTGCTGTCATGTTTGGCCGTGTGTCTTTGCGTGTCTGTGTGTTTTGGGTAGGAATGCGTCCCCTGCATTATGCTGCATGGCAGGGGAAGACTGAGCCAATGAAAATGCTGTTGAAGGCAGGCTCGTCAGTCAACGGACAGTCAGACGAAGGACAGATCCCGCTCCACCTGTCAGCTCAGCATGGACACTATGATGGGGTAACTCTGTGTGTGTGTGTGTGTGTGTGTGTGTGTGTGCACTGTAGGTATTTTACTGTGTACAGAGCCAATGTGTGTCTTTTGTGAGGTGTGTATAGTTGTTATGTGGGCTTGATGCTGCGTGCATGATATGTGGTTGTTGCAAGCCTGGGAATTTAAATGCGTTGGTAAGATTTATGTGTGTGTGTGTTACAGTCGGAGATGTTGCTGCAACACCAGTCCAACCCGTGCATCTCAGACGCAGCTGGGAAAACTCCACTGGACCTCGCTTGTGAATTTGGACGTGTCGGAGTGAGTATAGTCATATCGCTTCTATGGCGAGCCTGTTCACTTCCTATTAATTCCACTGTATTGAAACTGGCTCATGACATAGTCCTTAGTGAATGTGAGAGAATGGCTAATATTATTTGCATCTTATTTTTGCCCCCCCACCACCAAATTTTATTTTGTTTTTCTCAACTATAGTATTAAATGTGTCCAACTTGAAATTAAACAATACTGATGTTAGTTTGTGTTTCTCACAGAGAAGAAGATATTGCTCCTAAATCGCTAGTTTTACTAATGCATGGTAATTGATCAGTTAGAGGTTTAAGTACAGCTAAAGATGAAGGGAATATCATTAGCTTAACAGGTTTTTAGTCATTGATCAAAGTATGAGACAAACTCAAATTTTTAACAAATTATGGGACAAGAAGAAATTACCAAAAGTACCAAATTTGTCATGGCATTGTGTATCCCGCATTTATGTCAAGCTCTATAATATACTGTACGTTTTTAAAGTCTTGACTCAGAGACACTATACCTAAATATTTCTTGTAAGAGTTTCCTGGTAAGGATAAGCAGTGTTGACATCCATTTAGAAATAAGGACCATATGATAGATAACAGATACACAATTTTAAAATTATGAACAAAATGTTCATTTAAAATCACATCTATAGATTATTTCAGAAACAGCTTAATTATACCTTAAAACAGCCTAAAAAATATCTAAAATCCCAAAAGTGAAGAACAATGGTGTTAATGAGACTGACACATGTGAAGGTATTTCAAGCCACTGGCAGCCAGAGTGCACACTCGTCATAATGATATACATGACTGTATGAGTTACACTGTGTGTCTTTCTTTGTGTTTAGGTGGTCCAGCTGCTGCTCAGCAGTAACATGTGTGCAGCCATGCTGGAACCAAAACCCTCCGACCCCAACGGAGTGTCACCTTTGCATCTCGCTGCCAAGAATGGACACATCGAAGTGATACGGTCTGAATAACTACTCCTTTCAGTCTGGTTTTCTCTGTGCTTATCTACCCTTTGCTTCATCAGTCACTTAGTCCTTCGGTCTGTCCACCCAACTAATCTAATTTAACATTAAAGGATAATTCCAGTTCATTTCAACCTGGCTTGTTTCCCATTAATGAGGCTAATGTGTCTCTATTGTCATGCTGGCTTTGCATTATCCACCTGGATTGTAGAGATTTGTAGAAATGAGTAATGTGAACAGCATATATTAGGGAAACTGGGACAAGTTCTCTGCAGCTTTCCAAGAACCATGAATCACATTAAATGTTTCTTTCAAGTCTTAATTTGTATTGATTTATTTTATTTTATTTAACAGGGACAAAACTTCTAATTTACATGCATAAGCCCAGGCCAGGTCATATAAATCTATATACTATAGAAGTGACAGTTTACAGATATACAACAAAACACATATTAAAAAAAGACAAAAGACAAATAAGCTGAATTAATCTGGGGTCTGTACTACGAAGTAAGTTAGACATACCAAGGAAGTCTTTTCTTTATGTGGCTTCACTTACCCAAACATTGACAATCAGGCTAGGCAATCAGTGAAGGTAGTTATCAATTTGATAATTCAACCCAGGATTTCCTAATCTAGCTGTGAGCACATTCACATAAGAGACAGCGTAGGCAGCATATGGAACATCAGAAACATAGACAGGACCACTGGCAGATGAGCAGCATATTCTACAAAAAAAAAAAAAATTACAATATTTGAAAAATACAAAGTGGTTAAAGAGAAAATATAGGCTAAAAGCAACAGAATGTTGGTCAGTGTTGGTGAGATGAATAGCACAGCAAAGTGATCACAGTGAGCCTGTTACATGACACAAAAGCCTACGACTGAAGAATAACCCACTTTAGCTTTCTTGCCAAAGTTCACCTCCTCTTGAACTTACACAAATAAACATCTTTTTCTGAACCTTGCTGAATGACCAACCAAATGAACATTTACAGGGGAAAAGTGATGTCTATGTCCGTTAACTGCAAAGGGTGTGGTTCTTTTCCTATATTAGAGGATACAGGGTTATAGTATTAAAAACACTGTATATATGTTTTGGACACCTGGGTGTGCCGGGTCTGGTAAAGTCCTGGCACACCCAGGCTAGAACTTTACCAGACCCTAGTGCCTGGTAAAGGCCCCGGTTTGAGAGATCTTCAAATCCCAGCTGCAGCAGAACTTGGACAACATTCAGAGGGAGGCAGGGGTACTGAGTCTGAGTGGACCATGTTCTGCACTTTCCTATATACAGTAGAGGTAGAGCACTGCTGACTTTAGCTGAGAACATAGTCAGGTGGTAAGAAGGGGGACTGGAGGGTGTTTGCCAACTTCAGAGGGACAACATTCCTCAGCCTCCCTGAGAAAGTAAATGCTGGAGTGCTGCAGAGGTTAGTTGAACGTCGGATTCAGGAGGAATAATGCGGCTTTTGTCCTGGTTGTGGAACACTGAAACAGCTCTTTATCCTCTTGAGGATATTCAGTGGTGCATGGTAGTTTGCCCAACTAGTCTACATGTATTTTGAGACCTTGGAGAAGGCATTGGACCACATCCTTTGGGGTGTCCAAAGATGGAGGGTACGCTGGGTGTGTGGGGTTTTGGGCCTGTAACTTGTGCAACTGTAGGAAGAGCTTGGGTTGCATTGAAGGCAATAAGTCAGACTCTTTCCTGGTGGGTGTTGGACTCTGCCAGGGCTGCCCTTTGTCACTGATTCTGTTCATAATTTTTATGAACAGAATTTCTAGACAAACCCAAAGGGCAAAAGGTATGGGGTCCGGTGGTCTCAGGATTTCTTCTCTGCTTTTTGCAGATAAGTGATCCTGTTGGCTTTATTGAGTGACAATCTTGGTTTGTAGCCAAGAATGAAGTAGCTGGGATGAGAATTAGCCATTGTTCCCAGCCGAAAAGGATTGGGAATGAGTTGTTGCTTCAAGTGGAAGAGTTCTAGGATCTTGTTCAGGATTCAAGATCTTGTTCACAAGTGAGGTAAGATTGGACCAGGAGATTGATAGACAGATTGGCATAGAATCTGCAATAATGGGGATGCTGTACCACTCTGTTGTGATAAAGAGAGAGCTGGCTGGGGAGAGGGAGGTCTGGATATCTCTGCCTAGATTGCTGCCCCCATGACCTGGACACAGATAAACAGCAGAAAATGGACAGATGGATCAATAGATGGTATTGGGGATCTATATTAGGGACAACTTGCTGGATGACCTAATCGCTAGCATTTTTGTTTTTCTCCTTAATTGGCAGCAGAGGACCGAGCATGGCAACACCATCAGTTTCCTGAGCAAAACGCTATTTCAGGGCAGTAATGTTCTCTGTCTGCCTTTGCCTCAATCTTTAATGTTTTGTCTTCAAAATACTTCAGCTCCTTTTCTGTGTACTTGATTTTAAATAATTGCATTTGGCTGTTTTTGGATTCATTTGAAAACTTTTTTGATGCACCATCTCCACAGATGAAGATTGTATTTCAATGCAAATAGTCAAATAGTCAAATTTTGCAAACCTGCTATATGGCACAAAAGTCTACAACTGAAAAATAACCCACATTAGCTTTCTTGCCAAAGTCCACTTCCTCTTTAACTCACACTTATAAACACATGTTTTCCTGCACCTTTCTGAATGAAAAACCAAACAAACATTAACAGGGGAAAAGTGGACTGCCTATGTCAGATAAGCACTTAGCTGCAAAGGGTTGGACTATGCAAACAGTGTTTTCCTTTTCCTTCATGAGTTTTAGTTACACTGCAAATGTCTTTTCTTTGTTTCATTCTTCCTCTGGCAGCCTGCCAGTAGCTGTCAGTCAAAAACAGAAACCCCCTTCACCCTGCTGATACTCAGATTAGCAATTCTTAACAAAAACACTATGAACAATGGAATACACTGAAAAACTGTGTTAAATCCAAATATCGTTTTTGGGGGGATTTATTTTCACTTTCATTGAGTTTCATGAATGTGGATGCTTTTCTTTCATTTCTTAATTTAGTGATATCATGAAGAAAGTTGGCTTAAAATATGTATTATTTTTCGGTGCAGGTTGCTGATTCAGGCTGGAATAGATATCAACAGACAGTCTGAGTCTGGCACAGCACTACATCAGGCTGCCCTCTGTGGGAAGACGGAGGTAGTACGCCTGCTGCTGGATGTAAGTCTAACTGTCTGTTTAATGTGTTTACATAAGCAGCTGTTGTTAATGCTGACCCCCTCCCATCAGGTGTGCAAATTCACACCTCAGCAATTGTCACTCATCTGACTGAGTTGTGTGAGGAAACTGTGGGATATGTTAGATTGTTACATTAAACAGTAGCAAACTGACCAGCCTCTTGCCTGCCGTGCAATGTTCAAACCTGTTGTTCAGTTTTTAACCTTTTTGTGACCTTCAGATGAACAACTATGTAAATGCCTAACCCCGCCTTTAAAAAAGGGCCCACTTTCAGCATCCCTTCTTACCCTGCTGTGCTTCACTTTTGATGTTAATGCTGAGACAGCACACACAACAAACGTCCCTACTGTGTGATGTTCATTGTGACACACAATTTGATATTGCAGCTTTAATCATTTTCCTCCTCCGCTTCACTCCAGAGCGGCATCAGTGCAGGAGTGAGAAACACTCTGAGTCAAACTGCCCTGGACATCGTTAACCAGTTCACCACCACGCAGGCCAGCCGGGAGATCAAACAATTACTGAGAGGTGAGGTCATGAGTGTATGAGCTCACACACCAACCCACAAATCCTTGTGTGACACATTTTTTAAACCCTCCCAGCTGGTGGCAACACCAAAAATCTGTTTTTCAACCAATGTCAACTATATGAGTGTTAAAATTGTATTTTTTTAAAAGCCTTTAGTTTTTGTTATTAAAAGCATTAAATGTGCAGTGAAGGAGATAGTTTTCAGTGGTAAATAAAAACATAGTTGAAGTTTTTTTAAATTAGTTTATTGCTATTAAAATTTAACACAATGGCACAGTGTCCCTCTGGACCCAGAGAAGAATTCAGATGATGATGTGCTTTGAATTTGATCTAACCTGAGATGTACACTATATTTTTATTTTGAGATTTTGTTGTATTGATCACACTGGCAATATTTGTCATTATGAAAACAAGCCTTAATAGTGGTACTAATAATACTACCCACCAATACTGCCTTCCCCGCCATTCCCTTGTCTGCACTTTGTATTCTTGTGTTGTAGATGCCTCGGCTGCAATGCAGGTGCGAGCACTAAAGGATTACTGCAACAACTATGACCTTACCAGCCTTAACATCAAAGCTGGAGACATTATCACGGTACAGCTATCTAATTAAAGTTTCACAATAAAAATATATTTTCAGCCTATGCTGCATGCTTGTCAGTGAAAATACCCTGTGCTGTTAATATTAATCTTTCTGGATATACATACACATTTACATCTAGTTTAATATTTGAAAAAGTACAAGTCACTGAACTAAAAGAGGTTGTGCTACACAAACTGTCTTTACAAACAGATTAGTATTACGGGCAGTTTTTGCCAGGCCTGCGGCGCTTGTTCGCTTCACTCATGTATGAAATCACAGACATGTATGCCCCAAAGTGTCACTGCATTAAAAATGGTTTAGCAAAAATGTATTTAGAAACAACAACATACACGTAACATAGACGTAATGTCGCCGTTTGTTTTGAGATAAGCTACTACACATAATATACATAATTTGTAAGGATTTGAGTGTTATAAAAATAATTCCCAAAAGCTATATAGATGTTGATAATCCTGGTACCCAAGGCAGTTTACTTACTAATTAGGAGGAGTTAGGGAACAGACATATATACATACACTACGATCATTGTAGTAAGATAATCCCAGTAACTGACAGGTCTAACTGATTTTGTAGCTAAATGGCTAAAAATGACAAAGGTAAAGCAAGCCTTCTAATAGGAAAACCATTTAGATTGATTATTAAATGATTTAATGTTTAGTAAGGTGGACACTTGATAAAACACAGTTTAACTATGATATAAACTAGAACCATTTTTCTAAAGGATTAACAGCTAAGTTTGCTATACTGTCATCTTAGCTGTTGTAGCTTCTACTAATAATTCAGTGACTTCCTGTTTATTCCTTTCATATAAACCAGAGCCCTTGAGTAAGTCAGAGTCGTGTCAGTGGGCGTTCAGAATTGGGTCATGTAGCCTTCAAATAGTTCCTGCAAGTGCTTAGCCGGTAGTTGGAATGTGTGCTGATAACATACAGACTTGTTTTTTCTTCTTACCTTTTAAAAATGCATCTCAAACCTCTGTGCTACTACATCTCTATGGCACCTGTAGCGTATGTTGTTAACTTCTGGAACTATTGCGAAGCTCCATGATCCACTGTTGCTGTAAAACAAAAAGGTCCATTGGAGTGAACGGAGTTGACGCGACTCTTCCATTTAACGGCTCTGATATAAACATGCCTCATATCAGCCTATAAGCAGGTTACTAAATCATTTAGCAGGTAGGATTTATCTAAAGGTTTAATATTGCTATAATTAGTAAATAACTAGATTGAAGTTAGCTGGTACTGTGACCTTCAGAACTAAATTTTTTAAATGGTTTTAGTTTGGCTTTGCAGTCATTGTTATGGAAATGCAAAGGGGCTGTAATTTTTGTCTGTGTACAGGTTTTAGAGCAGCACTCTGATGGCCGATGGAAAGGCTGTATTCATGACAACCGGACAGGAAATGACCGTGTAGGCTACTTCCCCTCCAACATGGTGGAGGTCATCAAGAGGGCAGGTGACCACCCACGTTACAGCTGTGTGTGTGCATGGTTGGGTGGGTGGATGTGTGTGTGAGCTTAGCAGCTGTTCTGTAGCTATAGATGGTCATTAGTTGTAGCTAGCTGTAGCATCGTCAGCCTGTTTGGGCAACCCATCTGTTTTCCCCACCTTGCCAGTCTCATTGATTGCATTGATCAAGCATAGTCCTCTATCAGCAGTCAGCCCTGGTCCACCCCTCTATATTTCTGCTCCTTCTGTCACCCTTCCTAATTAATAAACAAGTCCAACCCTGCTAGATTGTAATATTTTTGTTCATATTGTTTGTTTGCCTTATTGCTGCAGTGATATTATATTTTAATTTATACTGATATATTCCCTGTGGATATATGGATGTATTCTTTTCTCATGTTTTGAGTTTAATCAGTTATTATTTTATGCATTTTCATATTTTTCTAATTAGACTTTTGTTTTGTTTCAAGTTGACTGATCAGTTGTTGTTGTGTTGTTGTTGTTGTTTTGCCCCTCCTTCCTCCTGGATTGTTGCCAGGTCACTCCCCCTCCCAGCAGTGCCACACCCTCCTCCTCCGCAGGCCCAACCCCTGCCCCATTGCCTCGGTCAACGGAAACTCATACCCCCCCTCCAAAGTCCTTCCCCTGCATCTGCCTCCCCCTCCTCCCCTTAACCCCAACACACAGTCCCTCCCTCGGTTCTCCTCATTTGGGTACGTTCCTCTCCCTATCTCTCCTCCTTCTCTGTGTACTCCTCCTCTGTCCACTACTCCTCCTCCTCCTCTCTCCACTTCTCAGGAGCAGCAAAGTCAGACAGGTACATACTGTAGTGTCACTTTAAATCACAGATAAGAATCCTTTCTCTGCTTTTTGACAAGAACACATAAAGAACCTGCTGTCTATCTGCTTGTGGCAACTTTTCATCAAAGGATCAGTTTAATCAAATAAAAAATTTACAAGAAAAACTAACAAAATTGTAGAAAACCATCAACAGATACAGTCATGTGAAAAAGAAAGTTTGTAACAGGTCTCTATGCAGACCTTTTAAAAACTAAGTACACCCCATGATTCAGTAGCTTGCAGAACCACTTTTAGCAGCAATAATTTGTAGTAATTGTTTTCTGTATGAGTTTATCAGTCTCTCACTCGTGGAAGAATTTCAGCCCACTCTTCTGTACAGCATTGCTTCAGTTCGTTTATGCACACCTTTCTTAAAGTCCCGTCATAGTATTTCAATCAGGTTTAGGTCTGGACTTTGACTGGGTCATTGCAACACCTTGATTCTTTTTTTTTCTCAGCCATTCTGTTGTAGATTTATTGCTGTGCTTGGGATCACTGTCCTGTTGCATGACCCAGTTTCAGCCAAGTTTTAGCTGTTGGACAGATGGCCTCACATTTGACTCAGAGGAGTTCATGATCAACTCAATGACTGCAAGGTGTCCAGGTCCTGTGGCTGCAAAGCAAGCCCAAATCATCATGCCTCTACCACTGTGCTTGACAGTGGGTATGAGGTGTGCTGATATCCTGTGTCTGGTTCTCTCTAAATGGGGTGCTGTGCCAAACATCTCCACTTTGGTCTCAGATATCCAAAGGACATTGTTCCAGAAGTCTTGGATTTGTTCAGATGATGAATTTTGCAAACCTAAACCCTGCTGTCATGTTCTTTTTAGAGAGGAGGTTTTCTCCTGCAACCCTTCTAAACAAGCCAAGTAAGGGTGTACTTAGTTTTTCACAGGATTGCATAGAGTCCTATGAAGACTTTCTTTTTTACACGGCCATATTGGCTCGTGGCAGTGCTTCATTAAAGGATCAGTTCAATCAAATAAAAATGTACAAAAAACCTAACAAAACTAACACAATTATGGAAAACCATCCACATATACATTTATCTTTCCCATGTGGGTCCTAACTGACTCAAACTTTTTTTGTTTTGTTTTGTTTTTTTTAATGTAATTTTTTTTGGTGACTAATGCCATAAAAATAATGCCTCCTTTGTAGATTTCTTGTAATTTGAGTGAAATGACCCTTTAATTTTTCTTGCTTGACATGCTGTGTGTGTTATACATAATTTGAGAGGCCTTATACACCATTTTCAATCAGTGTGCCAGTGATTAAGTAGAAACACCACACATCACTGGATGTGTCATTAACAATAGCTTCATGGTGTTTGGACCAAAGGGTCGGTGGGTTTTTACAAGCCTCAGAACTCCCACTATGAGTAACATGTTTATGCATGTGTAGCTGAATGAGTGTATCTTTGAGTGTGAGTCTGTGCCTTTTACAGTGTTTAATTAAGAGTTTAATCAACACATTTACTGTATGTAGGGAACAGTATTACACATTATCACTCACATATTGTTTCTGGTTTCTGCATTTTTGCTAATACAAGCTTTTTTTACTTCAAAAATACTAAGACTAAAGTAGTAACAGATTTGTGGTTCTGTGTGTGTGTGAGACAGGTTCACGAACTGCAGAGCTGAGTCCTCAGGGCTCTCCCACTTTGGGACAGCAGAGCAGCACCAGTGAGGACATCTGGGTGCTGCGCAAACCGCTGGCAGGTAAACTGAAAATGTGCTTTTGTGGAAGAAAGGGAATGATGTGTGTTGAACGCGTTGCATGCGTAATGTTGCATCCTACAATGTGTGTTTATGTGTGGAGGTGGCGAGCGCAGTGGCAGCGTCGGTAGCCTCGGCAGTGTTCGGTCATCAAGCAGCTTGCAGGGCTCTGGAAACACACATGTTCTAACCACTCCTGCACCCAGTCCCCACCCAGCACCCACACCAGGGGTCAACACCCACGGCCTTAATGCTCCGGGGCTGCATGCACAAGCAGAAGGGGTTAAGGTAAGAGACTCCTTGCATTCAGTTTTGTTTGCACATATTTCATGATGTTGCTACTGTTTCCTTACAAAACAACAGACACACCGTTTCTGGGAAACAGCAAAACATTTCCAGGAAACAAACACAACTGTAGTTACCATGATAACCACAATTCTTGTTTCCTGCTCACTTTGTTCTTCCGTTGGAGAGAACCTTTTTTTTTTCCTACCAGTAGACCAGGTACATTTTGTTTGTCTGGATACAGTGTAGCAGCTAAATTCAAGTCAAACAGCTAAACTCTGTTTTATTTATCACCTTTTTGCACCTCACCTCCACAGTGAATTGTTGTCATAGGTGTACTGCTGACACATGTCCACAGTTTTTTTTTTTTTTCTCCAAGTAAGGAAATAGAATATTTGCAGTTTGCATAATCTGGTTCAATTAAATTGATCTTTCTAAGCATTAGAACATTCAGTCATCACTAAAACATATGGCATGCAAGGGAGCCCAAAAAAACACAATTAACTGTCATATTTAAGGTCCATTGAGTGAGTCACAATACAAACGTGTGCACATTCAAGAAAATGTTCCACCTTAAAAAATTGTCATTAACTGCTGGCTGCCTTTGAGCAGCATGTAAAGATAAAGGTCAGCAAAATATCCTTTCATTTTGTTGTTGAAACATCTCTAATGATGGAAGTTAACCAAAAATAGCAGTTAAAAATGTATTATATCTGGATAAATCCTTTGAGTTGTCTAAACAAATATATATACAACAAGTGGCACCGATGACAGTAATGTAACGTTAATGTTGCTGTTTTCTCATTTATTCACACGAATGCTGTATTTCCTCAAGTAATGACTGTATTTACCTTAGCTGCTAAGGGTAACTGTCCTTTTCAAATTTTCTCTTTTTGGACTTTATGCAGTCCTATGAAAACTTAGTATACCCGTACTTCTTCCAGTAGAATTAAGCGGCCAGGTGCTGTTACTCAAATTCATTTGATTAACTCATTCAATATCAATTCAATTCAATTCAATTTTATTTATATAGCGCCAAATCACAACAACAGTCGCCTCAAGGTGCTTTATATTGTAAGGTAAAGACCCTATAATAATACAGAAAACCCCAACAATCAGACAACAATGAGCAAGCACGTGGCGACAGTGGGAAGGAAAAACTCCCTTTCAACAGGAAGAAACCGCCGGCAGAACCAGGCTCAGGGAGCCATCTGCCACGACTGGCTGGGGGTGAGGAGAGGAAGACAGGACACAAACACACTGTGGAAGAGAGCCAGAGATTAATAATAACTCATGATTAAATGCAGAGTGGTGTATAAACACATGGTGAGTGAAAAGAGGTGAGAGAAGGAGAAACAGTCAGTGCATCATGGGAAGCCCCCAGCAGCCTAGGCCTATTGCAGTGTAACTAAGGGAGGATTCAGGGTCACCTGATCCAGCCCTAACTATAAGCTTTATCAAAAAGGAAAGTTTTAAGCCTAATCTTAAAAGTAGAGAGGGTTACCTCACAGGAAGAAGGTCCTGGGTCCAGACCTCCTGCTCAGCTGGACAGTTTTCTGTGGTACGATTTTAAAAATGAACCGGGACTGAAGGGAAATGTAATGTAAAGGTGTGTCACCTGTTCTGCTGATACCTGTCTGCTCATGAGTTAGTGTGTGTGAGCAGTCAGCTGGGTCTCTTCATGCTGGAAGCGCTGCTCGAGTGGCTGCAT
>VUQS01075030.1:0-11086 GCA_015108495.1 Heterochromis multidens
GGAGACAGACACCCTCTCTACTTTTAAGATTAGGCTTAAAGCTTTCCTTTTTGATAAAGCTCATAGTTAGGGCTGGATCAGGTGACCCTGAATCCTCCCTTAGTTACGCTGCAATAGGCCTAGGCTGCTGGGGGTTTCCCATGATGCACTGAGTGTTTCTCCTTCTCTCACCTCTGTTCACTCACCTTGTGTTTTTACACCTCTCTGCATTTAATGAGTTATTATTAATCTCTGGCTCTCTTCCACAGCATGTCCTTGTCTTCCTCCCCTCACCCCCAACCGGTCACTCAGATGGCCGAACTGATTTTAATTGAATCTGAGCTGAAATCTTCTGAACTCGGTTGACTTTCAGTATTTCTTTCCTCTTCCTGTCCAGTGGAGTTCCCTTGTGGCCGTCAGCAGATGGAGGCTTTGTATCGAGGTCGCTCTCTGTTGAGTTCCATCAACATTAGTATGGAGACAAATGATGACACATTAGATAAGAATGCAACAGACAGCTGGCTCCCTGAACTTAATACAACAGAGGCAACGGAGGAGCTGGGGACAGTGAATGCAACATCTGGATGGAGAGGAGGGAACCTGACAGACCTCAGTGAGGAGGCAGGAGGTGATGAGATGCAACCTCGCATTGTGGGTGGACTCCTGGAGAAGCAAGGAGGAAGCCCCTGGCAGGTGTGGGCGAATCAGTGGAATAATGTGAAACAGAAGCAGAAACATTTGTGATGTCAAAGGAAATTTTCAGTTTGGTGTAATTTTCTGTTCTCAGCTGGTTGATACAACACGCATCAAGCCGGGTCTTTAAAATGTTATGAAATGAAGAACTCATGTGTTTGTGTTCAGGTTCTGATCCACAGGGCTGATGGCTTTGGTTTCTGTGGAGGGACTCTGGTTTCTGATCGATGGGTTGTTTCTGCTGCTCACTGCTTTGAAGAGTCTGCAGACCACGTTACAATAGGTGACAGCATGAGGCTGGTAGTTCACCGGTCCAGCAGTGGACCTCAGCGTGTTAATCACCAACTGTGAAGTGTAGAGCCAGCAGAGGATATTTTAATCTGCTTTAAAACACGATGTCTGAGGCCCAGTTCCTGCATGAGTCTCATGTAAACACAATCATTAAATTAAACAAAAGAAGAAGAAATACAAGCAGACTGGTTCAAGTGCTAACCAAACTGCCCCAGGTGTTTGACATACTGATCACATATCTGTATGGGCTTTTTGAAATTTGCAAAACCACTAAACTATGGCCATGAGGGAATGTTGAAGTTCACACTCAGGTCTGCCCTCTGCAGGCTGCAGCAGGGATTTAAGGCCTGCAGCCCCAGACAGGCACAGAAACACTGTTCAACAGGCCACACACTGAAGACACCAGGCTGCTAAAATGAAAGTCACATTTTTAAAAAAGAAAGCTCCCCAAACTTTACTGGGCTCTGCTGTTGTTCATGCTGCACTCTCCACCAAGCCTCTGGTAGTTTTGGTGCAATGAACAATGTAAAAACATCCTGATTCAGTTTTGCTGTCAAACTGAGCAGAAGCAGAGGTCCTCTCTTTAGTCTGACAGTAGGAATGTGTGTGTGAGCTCCTGGTCAATGCATTGCTGTATTAATTGTACTTCATCTACTCCTAATGACTCTTTTCTGTTTATTTCTACTTTCTTGTACTTCCCTTGTGTTCGGTTGTTCATGTCACAGCTTTATGTTTTTGCCGTGTTTCATGGGTTAATCTGAATCCTTTCCTTCCACGGTGTGTCTGTGTTTGTAGGCAACTATGATAAGCAGCGTCCCGATCCAGGGGAGCAACAAATAAAGATCCTGAAGGTTATTGTTCATCCTCACTTCCATGCCTTCACCTTCGACAGTGACCTCGCTCTGCTCTATCTCGCCCGGCCTGTTCTGAGGGGCCCCACCGCGGTCCCCGCCTGCCTGCCCGACACCCACCTCTCCAAATACCTGCTGAAGGTAATTTTATTTGAAACGCTGAGCAGCTGCAGCTGATTCTGAGTCTGTCTAATGCTGACTGTGTCCGTGTGCTCAGGAGGATAACCATGGCGTGGTGACGGGCTGGGGAGCCACTGCATACCTGAGCCGCTCCTCAAGGTTTCTGAGGAAGGTGACGCTACCGGTGGTCAGCTACAAAGACTGCATCGGCACCACTGAACAGGTGATCAGTTCCACCTGAGAGTGCAACCACTGATCTATGGAAAACTGTTCTATAATTAGTGTTTTACTCCATAAGCAGCCCCAAACAGGAAGAGTCTACACTACCAAGTTAAAGGTCCACAGAGAGACTCTAAGCAGCAGCACAGCAACCAGAAACCACTGAATGTCAACCAAAATCAGCAACGTGTAGCAACAACAGGCGGCATAAACATTAGAAACATAAAGTTGGTGGACCCAGTGATAAGCTATTTTAGCTTTGGGGCACACGATTGAAGTGACAACCAATGGCAGCAAAGGACACAGCTGATTACCACGAGGGGTGGTAAATACTGTGTAACCGGAACCGAAAGAGTCAATTTTACTTATGAAATACGAGAAATTACATTTTTTAAAAAGTAACTGTAATCTGATTACTGAATGTCTGCCAATCAGGAGCGTTTCCAGGACTGGCTAAAAGAGGTGGCACAGAGAGGACTGAGAACACCCTAGGGGCTTGATGGGGTATTTATTCAAAAATAAAATCAGGGTAGAAAACTGTGTGTCTGCATGTGCAGCGTTGCCTCTCAGTACTGATTTGTTATGTGAACAGTGGAGTTTAAACATAATCTTGTGTTGGATAATAGTTCTGCAAAGTGGAAAAGAGATGAATTTGACTAGTTTCTTAGTTTTCATTGTTTTTTCTTTTACCTTTATGATCGTGAAGTGAAAATGTGCCATGATGATAGTCCTAACAGAGACGATACCTGTTCTTCAAATGGTGGTGGTAGAGACGCATTTGTGTTCCAAAGGGAAACTGTACGGTTCTTACACTCAAACCAGAAGCCCAAAAGGTTCAAATTAAATATTATTGTTGGGTCATTTCCTTTAATGTTTTTATAATTTATTAAGATTCTGCTTTCAGAATCAATCTGAAATTTCTGAAATGTGTCCAAAGCAGACAGTAGATTTGCACCTTTGGACCTTCTGTCTGAGGTCTGTTCACTTAAACCGACTGATTCCATCACCTGCTGACTCAGATAATATCATTTATGACCAAATCAAACCAAACCAGGGTCAGCTTTAAAAAAGCAGATGTTCTCACATGAACTTGATGTCCCGCCCTCTCCTGTGTGTCCTTCAGGTGATCACGGACAACATGTTCTGTGCAGGTTACCTGGAGGCCAGCAAGGACGCCTGCAGCGGAGACAGTGGAGGACCATTTGTAGTGAACTACAGGGGGGCCTGGTTTCTGACCGGAGTCGTCAGCTGGGGAGAGAAATGCGCCGCCCGGGGGAAGTACGGCGTCTACACCCGACTGGGCAACTTCCTGAACTGGATCCGAGACACCATGGAGAGACGGGACCTGAACGGCACCAGGAGCTGATAAAGCCGAGAACAGAGCGTGTCCAGTTTAAGGCTCCGTTCACAGGACTGGACAGACAAAGTGATGCAGGGGATTATGGGATACTGAAGAAGATGCAAAAACAAACCTTCAAACTGGTGAGAAGTCTGAGCTGCTGCCAAAAACTGACTCTGAACTGAGCAATGCAGAAAATCTGCTTCACTGCTCCCCCTCTAAACATAATAAAATGATTTATCCACAGTAAAAATATAGTGAGTACTTAATTACTTCAAATCATAGGCCTAGATTTGAAAGAGGATAAAGGGGAAATATAATCCCAATATTTAAACAAATGCACATGCTCCAATGAAGCAGAGAATTTAGGAAAACCACCAGTAAATGTTGAACTCATGAATTGTCACCTGTTGCCTGATCTTGTATTTTTCTTTACATGAATAAATAAATGTCCATCATAAATTGGAGCAGAAAAGGAGCAAAATTCACCAAATAAATAAATGTTTGTTCTGCTGCAAACTTCTGTTTATGTTCCTGAATATAAAGTTCAGATTGTAAGATTCTGCAGAAGCTTCACAGACGTGTCGGTGCTGCTCTGCAGGCTGATGAATTAGATGAATTTCTGCCAGCTTTCTGAAACCTGACATGAAAAGCGAAGGTGGTGGGACTGACTGAGAAACCCAGATGATGCCACACGCTCATACGGTAAAAATAAAAATTTTTTATCGTCCTTTATGGCTCTGATGGGACCGTAACTTCCAAATTGAATATTGTGTTTTATTCAATAAGACCTGAAACCAGCGAATGAGACCACACACTCATCAGGAAAGTGTTTTGAAAGATCTTTTCTCACAGACCTACACAATCAAACCAGAGGAGTTGCCCCCTGCTGGACATTAGAAAGAATACAGGTTTAAGGTGCTGTGTGGTGAAACACGTTTGGTGCTGAATGTTTTGTCTTTATCACAGTGATATGTACAGATCTCAGACATATTCTCAGAAAGTTCATCTTTCTTGTGCAAACCTGTTGATTTCAGTTTTTAATAAGAGTTTCTGTGTGCTTCCTACATAAACTTTAAGTGTGTAAAAAGAGTGTAAAATGTAAAACAGCAATGAAACATCTTAAAAACAATGTGACTTATCATATAGGATCATGCAGTAACATTAGGAGTGTGTTACGTATTGTCATGCATTAAAAACGGGCCTCTCGGTCATTCAGAAGTTTACATTTGAGTTCAAACTGAGGCCAGACACGAACAACATAATCTTTCTTTCTGCCCATCTGCTCTCTGTGTTAGATATATATTTCATACAGTGAATATTTGTGCTTTGCTCTGATTCAGCAGCAGTTTGTTCAGCAGGAACCACAGTTTGTTCCACTCCTGATGTTCCACATCAGTCCAACAGGTTACCATCAGTTTCTGTCCCACTGTGTGAAAAACATTATCAGGTTTACAGAATTCTCAAAGACGAGTCAAACCATGTGAAAGAAAAAATACTTAATTGAATGATAAATAATTCATTTAGGACCACCACCATAAAAAGAAGCTTGTTATTTCCATCTGCAGTCAGTTGTATTTGGTGGTATATGTGATATTACATTAAAGGAGGAGCTAAGGTGGAGGTGGGTTGCAAAGTGGCTTGCATGACGAAGCGGGTGAAAGTGAAGCAGCTTTCATAACACTCCCTGTGTGAGGGGGTGCTATCAGCTGATGTGGGATTGAGGCTGACTTTGACTTTGTGCCTGAACCATTTGATTCAGGATGAAGGTGGGATTTAAGTTAAAGTGTATTTTTTATTTTGTATGGGAAATTTGTTCCTCCAGGTGGTTTGAAAAGCCTTAAATACTGTCAGGTCAGAGAAACACATTACCACCAGGGGGCAGCGTGAAGGTGACTCTGTATCCACTCCACATATTTAGCCACTCGGGTGTAGACTCCATACACTCTCCGACTCCCGCACTCCTCTGGTCCACCCCAGGACACCAACCCAAACACCACCCACCTCCGGCTGACTTCGTCCTCCATCACAAACGCGCCCCCGCTGTCCCCCAGGCAGGTGTCCCGCCCCCCCTCGAAGAAGCCGGCACAGAACATGTTGTCGGTAATATTGTAGCTGACGGAGCGCGAGGCGTAGCTTGCCTCACACTCAACCTGAGAGACCACCGGCAGCTTCACGTACTGAAGGAGGTCAGAAGTCATCCCAAGATCATCGGCTAATGCAGGGTCAGAGGTCAGAGTGGATGAGGGGGTGGAAGAAGTAGAGATGTTGGGGTTGGAGATTCCCCAACCAGCAACTACACCCAGGGAGTTGGGGAAAGGTGCAGGGGGGTCATCCTGGGGTAAAGAGAGAGGTCAGAGGTCAACCAGCAAGCAGGTCAGAAAAATATTTACATTATTATTTTGGTCCTCACTGTCTTCAGATAACAGCCGTCCTATCGTTCTTAAAGCTGTCCTCCCTCCTGACAGATCTGAACTCACTGCCCTCAGAACTGAAAGCACTTTCACTTCTAAGGTTTTACGTAACAGGACAGAAAAAATTCTGGTCCTTACCAGGTTCTAAAATTATTCAAATAAATCTCAGATGAACAACAACACAACATATTAGATTTTGTCAAAGTACAGAATCAAAAAACTGAGTCCACTCCATGATTCAGCAGAATGTAGAACCTACTCCAACAGCAGTAAGTTACAGTAATGGTTTTCCATGTGACTTTGGAGATTTGCTGCTGTGCTTGGGATCATCAGGCGTTCCCAAGTCAGCCAAAAGATGTCATTTCTGCAGCATCTCCTGGGTATGCTCTGGGGCTTCCTTCGGTAGGACATGCCCAAAACACCTCACCTAGGAGGTGTCTAGGAGGCATCCTGGTCAGATGTCTGAACCACCTCAACTGGCTCCTTTTCAGTGTGCAGGAGCAGCTCTACTTTGAGTCCCTCCTGAATCACCGAACTCCTCACCCTATCTCTAAGAGGGAGCCCAACCACCCTTTGGAGGAAGCTCATTTCCACCGCTTGTTTCCACAAACTCATTCTTTCAGTCACTTCTGCCATAGGTGAGGGTAAGAAAATCAACAGCTTCACTTTCATGATGCTCAGCTCTTTCTTCACCACTACAGATGGCACAGAGTCCACATCACTGCACTGCTGAGCACCAGGTGATTTTTATGATGTCCTGTAAAACTTTCTTTTTACCATGACGGTATGCCAAACAGACCCAAGCAGACTCAGGCACATGGGAACTATAACACCTGCTGTCCAGGTCTTCCACTGTGGAACTTCCTGGCTAAAGATCTCAGGAAATATAACTCCATGTAATCTTTGAGATCTCTTCTCCAAACTCACTTTTATCATTGAGCTTTCTTATGTGATTAGATCTCAGATAATTATATTTATTAATTTTATTGTATGTTATTGTTTTTATTTTATTATTATTACATTTTCATACTCATTGACAAGGCCTTTCCTTTCTAAAAATGTCCTTTGTTTCTTTAATCAATCTCACTTTCTCTACTTTATAAAACCATCTGCTCAGGAATCCTCTCCCTGTAACCCGTCGTGTAGTGTCAGCTGGAGCTGTATCCCACCTGTCTGTGAGGTGGTGGGAGACAGACTGGACGGATGAGCTGGTTAAACTCCACCCGCTCGCTCAACCTCAGCAGGGCGATGTCGTTGTTGTAGTTGTTGGATTGGAAGTCCGGGTGGAGGAAGATCTGATCCACGGAGCAGTTGGTGGCCTGATGTTTGTCTCTGACATCATGGAGACCGAGAAAGACCTGAAGGACAAAGAGAGCCGGTCACTTACTGTTGATAACCAGCTGTCCTGTGATTCACTCAGCAGATCTGGACATACATGAAGCTGATTATGTGATGAGGTGTGAAGAAGAAACAGAATCTGTTTTTCCAAAGAAAACTTGTGTGACAGTAAAAGACCTTGACGTGGTCAGCAGCCACGGGGACGACGCTGGTGTCCCTCCTCAGGGACCTCAGGACGTGGGCAGCTGTGAGGACCCAGGACTCCGTCAGCAGGGCCCCGGAGCCAAACCAGTGGTCCTCAGGGACCCTGGACAGGTCCTCCACACTGAGGAGAACCTGCCAGGGGAAGAAGCCGGGCTCTGCACCCCGACCACCCACGATGCGCTTCACCTGAGGGGGGAGAGGTCGGGACGGATGGCCGCAGGCTGGAGAAGACACGGACAGACATCAGACAGGCAGGTCACCGAAAATCAGGTGAACAGACAGACGGGCAGTTACCTGGCAGACAGCTTGGCAGTGTGGTTCTTCCTTCTGAATCGATCCAGTCTCCATTCAGACCACAGCTGTATGAAGCTACAAGCACAGTAACATGACTGTGAGGAGGGCCTTTGGTTATTAATAAATCCAGCTCAGTGATCAATATGTGAGCCTTTTATTTCTTTCATTTTTTTATCAGCACATTTAAAAGCAACAGGTAATGAGCAAAAATACTGAAAGATTAGAACAAAAAAATAAAACACATAAAAAACATAAAAACAACCCGAGTAAAATCACATTCAGAATAAAAAAGGTTCTCTGAAGAGCGTCCTGTCCCGGAGATCAATAATCACTAATCAATGGATGAGCTGGTCAGAGGTACCAAACAAGAAGACCTCTTACTGTTCAGCTGGACGCCGCCCTCCCTGCACACATATTGAACGGTCGTGCCAAACAGCGTGCTGTTGTCATGGTTACCAAACACCACGTCAGCCATGTCGACCATCTTTGGACTCCCACAATCCACCACTGTGACAGACGGGACAAAAACACCAATCAGCTGTTAGTATGAGCAGAAAGGAGGAAGACATAAATGAAGTACTTCAGAGAGAAGAAAACAAGAGCCAGAACCAGAACCTAAACCAGAACCAGAACCTAAACCAGAACCAGAAAGAATTTTTTACACCCACAGTCGTCTCCAGGTGAGCTATACTGTATTCAACAATCAGACCTCCTGTGGGCAGTAATCACCCTTTTAAAGGGGAGAAGATGTGCTGCACATGCTCAGAGTTAAGCTGTCAGTTTGTCACACATCAATATGAAGAGTGCAAAATGTAGATGCACATAAGAGAAGTATATATTAGTCTATATTAGTATATATAGTAAGTCTATGTGGTTGAAAACAACATAATGTAGAAAGGTGAGGTGAAACAGTGTGGACACTGTGTGAAATAAAAGCAGTGTGATCCACGATCCACACAGCAGACTGTTTGCTGTAACTGATGTTCAGGTATAGAATTCATAAATGTAATCAATTCTAGTGGGAAGTAACGAAGTATAAATACTTTGTTACTGTACTTAAGTAGAATTTTCAGGTATCTGTACTTTATTTGAGTATTTATTTTTCTGACAACTTTTTACTTTTACTCCCTAAAACAGGCTCGTTACTTTTGCAGTTATTTCACATCACTGGCCTTCAAACATCAAACTGATTTGAGCCTAAACAGTAACACATGAAAAACATATAATTTATGCATCATTTATAGCGCCACAGTCAGGGGTTAAAGTGGTCCCGGTACTTCAGCATCTACTTAGCCCTAAAGAAGAGGAGTAACGTTTTTAAGTTTTTAAGATCACAGCCTGAACACTAAGAAAATCTACTGGAGCTCACAATAGAAATTATTGTGAGCTGTGATTTTTTGCCCCATGCTGAGACACTACAGCTGATTTTAGGGTTCCTCCACCTGCTGAACTTTAACCCCTGACTGTGCTCAGTTTCCTGTTTAGGTGTGGAGGCAAAGTCGCCCTCTACAATGTAGGCAACAGAAAATAGAGCTGTTTTTAAAAGTTCTCCTTTTTCTTTGCTCATGTTCTACATAACTGATTCAAGCGGAGTACATTTATTAGAATTAAGATTTAGGCTGAAATAAAGTTTGTATTCTCATGTACTAATATCATTTTATTATATTAATATAACACGAGGTTCGGTTAACTTTGCACTAAAATATCTGGTAGAAACATCCTTCAAAGAGCTACTTTTACTTTAATACTCTCAGTACATTTCAGAGCCTGTAATTTTTCACTTTTACTTGAGTAAAGAAGTTGAATCAGTACTTCAACTTTTACCAGAGTATTTTTTAACACAAGTATCTGTACTTCTACTTAAGTAAAGAATGTGTGTACTTTTGCCACCTCTGGTAATGAGTGATATCAGGGCTCATAGAGACACACGAGTGCAGCTTCTGGTTTCATGTGTTTTATTGGAAAATAACTTCGAGGCAAACACATTAACACTGTTTGCTTCAGCAGTATCTTTATCAGCCAGTGAGACTTGCTGGTTCACTAATCTAGGCTGTGATTGGTTAGGATGCTGGACAGAGATCTTGGCTTCCTCCTAGAGTCTGATTCTACAGAGAAAACAGAGCAAGAGGGAAAGTCTGTAAGTAGAGACCTGAACCGTCACTCAGAATGTAATGCTGGTTTTTGCCTGCACACCAAGCTACCTGTCAGCTTCAAAACTGACCTGCAGCCCTTCATCCTGCAGGAGGACGCCGCTGTGCCTTCCTAACACAGCACAACCGGACTGATGCTTAATGAAGCCTCAGTTAGTGTCAAACACTGAGCTCATTTTTCTGCCTACATAGTGAAATCCACTCAGAATGACTTCATTCACGTCTCCCATCCAGGGTATTTATATTTCATAGTTTACATTTCATACAGCTGAATAACCACAAGCCTAAGGCTGAAAAATGAAGCCAGTGTGGAGGCACCAACACCTGCAGTTCCTCTGGTGTCCAGCAGAGGCAGCAGTGAGTCAGCCCTCACAGACTCCCATGTTAAAACAAACGTTACAGAAACTGTTTTGGTCTCTAGAGATAATTTCCTCCTTCAAAACACCTGTACAGGGGGAGAATGTTTCTATAACTCACCTGGATTAAAGTTTGTATTATTAGGGGCGTGGCCTCTCTGACTGACAGGTGGATGGTGACACAGGCGGCTGTAGCTGCTAGCTGTCTGCTTGGCTTCACCTGAACTGGACCTCTGGACCGTATTTGTGCTGTTGGAGCCTTTTGGAGCATTTTTAATGACATTATCTGACCAATAATATGGCTGCTGTGAGGTTCATGGTACTAACAGACCGTCCAAGAAGGCTGAGCTCCAGTTTTGGAGAGTGAAATTCCAATTAGCACTAATCTGTGTCTAAATGATGCTCCCACACAGTCTGTGGATGCAGATAGCTAGCATTAGCTGATAACTCCACTCATCACTCACAACGCTTCCATTTTTACTTTAACACATCAATAAACCTGATCAGGAAACACTGATGTCAGCCAGAGTCCATCCTGTTTTTACACCGAGTGAAACACAAACACTGTGGAGAGGTCAAAGGTCGTGCAGTCTTACTTTGGCATGGAGGAGGATGGCTGCTCCACGATCCGTCAGCCCGACAGTCGATCTGATAATGATCCAGATATTCTCTGTCCTGAAGCAGAGACAGCACACCGGAGGGAGGTTAAAAAGTCTGACAGCATCAACGTGTAGATAATTGGGAAACTTTCTGGGGAAAACCTGGTCTTGTTAGGAGAGACGGCATCCATCCCACTTTGGATGGAGCAGCTCTCATTTCTAGAAATCTGGCCGAATTT